>RJWM01029042.1:0-24812 GCA_004363535.1 Dasyprocta punctata | reverse complement strand
TATTTATATTTATGTATTACATTTCCTTTATCCATTTGTGTTTTGAGAGGTACCTGAGCTGGCTCTGTATCTTGGCTATTGTGAATTGTACCAGAGGAAACCTGGGTATGCACATATCTCTATAGTAAGCTAACTTTCATTCCTTTGGATGCATGCCAAGGAGCAGTAGAACAGGGTTGTATGTAGTTCCATCTTTAGTTTTTTTGAGGAATCTCCAGACTGATACCCATCAAGTAAGTCCTAATTTGCATTCCCACCAGTACTGTAGAAGGGTTCCTCTTCCACACACTCTTGGCAGCATTTCCTGTGCTTTGTGTTCCTGATGATAGCCATACCGTCTGGGTTGAGATGGCATCTCAGTGTAGTTTTGATTTGCATTTCCTTAATAGCTAAAGGTGTTAAACCTATTTTCAAATACTAATGGCTATTTTTACTACTTCTTTTGAGAAGTAGCTGTTTCAATTCATTTCCCAGTTTATTGCCTGGGTTATTTTGTGTAATTTTTCAGTTCTTTATATATTGTAAATCTCAATCTTCTGTTGGAAGAGTTGCTGGCAAAGACATTCTCCCATTCTACAGGATGTCTCTTTACTCTGTTGATTCTTTCCTTTGTGGTGAAGAGCCTTTTTAATTTGAGGTAGTCCCATTGTTGATTCTTGTTGTTATTTCCTGTATTATTGGAGTCCTATTTAAGAAGTCTCTGTCTGTGTCTGTAACTTCCCATTTTTTCTCCAAGCATTTTCAAAATTTCAGGGCTATTTGATCTACTTTGAACTGATTTTTGAACAGAGTGAGAGACAGGGATCTAGTTTCATTCTCATACGTATGAAAGTCCGGTTTTCCCAGGACAATTTTTTTTTTTTTTTTTTGCTGCACCGGGGATTGAACTCACAACCTTGCACCTGCCACACAGGCGCTTAAGTCACTGAGCCAAACTCCCAGCCCTGGTTTTTTGAGGCAGGGTCGTACTATGTAGCTCAGGCCAGCTTTGAGCTTGTGTTGTAGCCCAAGCCAGCCTCAAACTCAACGCTCCTCCTAGCTCAGCCTCCCAAGTGCTGGGATTAAAGGCATGCGCCACCACTCCTGGCTCTTCCAGAACGATTTGTTAAGAGGCTGTCTTTTCTCCGGTGTTTTTTTTTTTTTTTCTTTTTTGCCTGTTTGTCAAAAATCAGATGACTCTGCTTGTGTCAGTTTATTTCTGTGTATTCTGTTCTATTAGTTTGGTTTATGAGTTTATTTTTGTGCCATTACTATGCTGTTTTTGTTACTGGAGATTGTGATATAATTTGAAGTCAAGTATTGAGATTTCTCCAGCTTTGTTCTTTTTGCTTAGGATTACTTTGGCTATTCTGGGTCTTTTGTGCTTCATATGAATCTAAAAGTTGTTTTTCCAGTTGTGTGAAGAATGTCATTGGAACTTTGTTGGGGATTGCATTGAAAGTGTAGATTGCTTTTGGTCACATTGCCATTTCAACAACATTAATTCTGCTCATTGATGAACATGGGAAATGTTTCCGTCTTCTAGTGTTTAATGTCTCCTTTGATTTCTTTCTTCAGTGTTCTGTAAGTTTCATTGTAGAGATCTTTCACCTGCTTGGTTAGATTCATTACTATTTATTAAAGCCTTATGAATATAATTGTTTCCCTAATTTTTTTTCTCAGCTAATTCATTATTGGTGTATAGAAAAGCTATTGGCTTTTTAATGTTCATTTTGTATTTTATTACTCTGTTGGATTTTTTTTAAATCAGAGCTAAAAGTCTTTTGATTAGTCTTTAGAGTCTTCTAAGTATAGGATCATATCATCTGTAAATAGGGATCATTTGATTTCTTCCTCTCCTATTTGTAGGCTTCTGTTTCTCTTGCCTAACCGCTCTGGCCAAACTTCAGGAACTATATTGAATAAAAAGGTAACAGTGGATAGCCTTGTCTTGTTTATAGTTTTAGAAAAAATGCTTTCATTTTTTTCCCTGTTAGGTATGAGTGTTGTCAATGTATGTAATTTTAAAAACTAAGATATTCCACTCATTAGGGCTTATGAGTTATCTGCTAAAATGGTAGATTCATGTGGGTTTTTGCTTTGTTTTGTTGTGATATTGGGTCTTCACACTGAGCTACACCCCTAGCCCTTCTTTTGAAGGGGAAGGAGAGGGTCTCAGTAAGTTGCTAAATTGCCTGGCTAGGCTTGAACTCATGATCCTCGTGCCCCAGCCTTCCAGAGTTTTGGAATTACAGGCATTTGCCACCTCTTCTAGATTCATGAGGGTGGGTTTGTGTATTTTTCTTTTTGGAGTCCATGTTTCCTAGAATACTGTCTGACTGATATGAGTTAAATGCTCAGTAAAAGTTTTAAAATTGAATTCAGTTAATATTACAATAAAGTTATCTTTCTTGAACATTTCCTGACTAGGATAAGGAATTAGAAGCTGATTTTGTGGTAAGTCTAGAATATAAAGTTTTCTACATATAAACCAATGTGCTATTCAATTATTTAATTTAAAAAGGATGTATAGCAGTTAAAAACTGTCAACATGTTTATTGTATATAAATAAATAAAAGAAGGGAAGAAGAGGAGAAAGGTAGAAAGACTTTAGGTAATGGAGCTCTGAAAGTGGCATTTTGCCCTACTTAATAATGTAGTCTAGAATTCGTGGAAATTATTGGAATTGTTGAATATGCTCATTGAATTATGCATTGGAATATGGAGTAGCTGCCATAAATTTCTATGAGTTTCAGTAAAAAAATGGCCACATATTGTTGCTAAATTAAAACTTGTAGACTAATACACTGTTAGATATTTGAATCTTTTGACAGCCTCAAATGATTATCAAAGGAGAAACTTGGACAAGGTTCAGCATGTGATTAAAGGACAATTTGGTCCTGAATTTTTACTGCATGAAGTTAAAGTGACATGTGTTCTAGATGTTTCTTCTACATTTTGCCTAAGGCAGATGGCATAGATGGTCATAATTCTTAATTTTGATTTCCTTTTGGTACAATTTAAAACAAAACTGGTCTTGAAATAATTTGGGTGCAACTTCTTTTTCAGATTGCTGCTAGAAACAAGAAAGCTAAGAGATTTATCTTTTCCACTAGCAACCCAGTTATGCTATAAAAATAATTTAAAATATAATGTGTGGAGTGGTCGGGTAGCATGTGACATGACCACAGCGAATATTCACTTTTACCTGTGGTTAGTCTTCCATCAACCTGAGTACTCTGAGGACTCCCAGTGGAAATACTGGGACCATCAAACCTACAAATCATTGCTCATCACTCAGCAATCAGGAGTATTATTTGCTGATGGAAGTAGTTGAATGGAAACAACTTCAGCATCATAAAAAAAAAAAAAAGGAAAGAAAGAAAAAAAGAAAGACAAACAAAAAACAGCCTAGGATTTAAGTTATCTAGTACTCCAACTGTGGGAAAATTTTTGTTTATCTCTTTTTCTTTCATGTCTCATTGTTCCAAAATGGACCTAAGATGTATACAAATGCACAACACACAAATGTACATTATTTTGTATAGAAAAAAACTGGAGGATGATTGGTAGGTGTAGAAATAAGACTACAAGAATGTATACCAAAGTGTTAACTAAAACCTGTCAATGATGGGATTATAAATCATTTTTTTCTTTTTGAGCTTTCTGTACTCCACAAAATTTATGTGATCAGTATACATCATTTTAAATAAAGCAAGTGTTAAATAAGTTAATAATTTAAAATAACTTTCTACAGAATCTTATTAAATGATAAATAGCAATAAATATTACAAATTATGTATAGCTACATAAAACAGAAAAATTGAAGTTTCTTAAAAGAATGCTTTGCACAGTATTGACTTACTTGATTTTAAGCATGGGATTTTAATTTGGCGATCCATGTTTTGCTTCTCCTTTTAACTATGACTGGAGAAATGTTTATGTCTAGGATCAAAATTGTATTTTTAAGCCTCTAAATTTGTCTCATAATATTAGATGACAAGATAGTTTATAACATTTTTAAGACATTCTTGTGGGAACACAACTGTTCTACTGAAATTAACGATCCCTCTAGTCCTCTTCAAAAACCTTTTTTTAAAAACATGATGGTTATTTAATGGATTAATATGGCCTTCATGCTTATAGTTTAGAATTTTGGGTTCATTCCATGTTTGCAAAGTAGCTATTTGGGTCATTAGTTTGACCATTTTTTTTACGAAAATATTATTAAACCTGTGGATATATTCTTATATCCTTAAGAGATTCTTCCAAAATGTGTGTGTGTGTGTGTACATGTGCCATGTAATAGCATTTATGTTGCAATACTTAGAATAATAAATTAGAATACTTATCCTTATCATAAGACATATTCTTCATTACTAACCCTTGCTTAATGTGACAAAAGATGCCAATATTTATGTTGGGTAGGGAGGAAGTAGAGGCGAAAAGGGAGTAGAAATATAGGTTAGTTAATAGAGAAGAGGGCTTGGGGAAATTGTACGTGTTTGGGAAAGGAATCTTCTAATTCTTCATCTGGAGCAAAGAATTTCTGTGCATGGATCCAGCAAACAATTACCAATTTTATAGGAGGCACTGTGCTGGTAAATTTAGAAATTAAAAAATAGGGGTGCCTAGCCCCATGAAGTTTGCAGTTTAATAAGGCATTTAATAACAGGCATTAAGTACAAACTCACACAAATAAATACGCCGCTCTCTCTGTAATGTTTTATTTCCTTAAAAAAAATCCAAGGCAAAAATGACAAAATGCTAAACTGTGACAAAAAAATGAATGGTGAATTAATTGCATGTGTGAATGTTAATGATTTTCTGTCTTTGTTTCCGTTAAATATTTCATCATGAAATCTGAGAGCTATTAGGAGACTTCATTTGACTGCAGCTCTAAGGCAGATACAGATACGGATTTGCCTGCATGCCTCGTACTTCTCACTTGTGTTGTCTTTAGCCGAGATGAAATGTAGTGTATTATTCTTGCTGGAAAGCTGGAAGGTAGACAATTACCTAGTTGCCTGGAACAGGTCAGCAAGTGGCTTGACATGTTTCTTCTCCCCTAGATGGAGAAAGGGTATCTGAGTTCCTTTGTCTTTCCATGTTAATGTTCTCTCAGTTGCATTAAGTTTTGGGAAGTATCCTCATTTATTTCTTGAATAGACTGCCAATATGATTAAAATAAAATGCATTTGAAAAGAAGGCATTGTTTTGTGTTAGCGTATTTTCCTAAAGTTATACCAAAGAGACTCCTAATCTTTGTTTTTTTTTCCCTGTACTGGGAATCGAACTCAGGACCTCATGCTTGCCAAAGGCAGGCTCTGTGTTGCTGAGCTGTATCCCCGGCTCTAGTCCTTGAAAAGACACTTTGCATTGACCTTGAAGATGAAGAGATGGAATTAGAGGTTCATTCCCATCACCCAAGCTTGTTCTGTATCCGTGAGCCCAGATATACAACTGTCAGGTATAGAAGCTTCCGAGAGCTTCTCACCTGTCACACTTCCACCTTCTCACTTCCTGTTCTAGTCTGAAGCTCTGAACATTAGCTGTGTAAATAATGCTACCCAGCCACCAAAGCTAATGTCCCTAAGCCACCAAGTCTTAGGGAGATTTGGGCCTTAAAACAAACATCATTAATTTTTTAAGAAATGGAAATGAGTTCCAGATGTGGAAGAAGGTTCATATGAGTTACGGTCTATCTGCAACTGGGGGCATTTTTAAAAAAATCAACTTAAAAATATAGTTCTCTTGGGGAGAAAAGGAGGCTTAACAGGAACACTCTGCCTTTTGCTAACTTCAGCCCTACACCCTATTGATGAAAACAGGATCAACTTCATCAGTGGTACGATGAGCAGTGACTAATTAAAGGGAATCCAAAGTTCTTGGATAAGAACTTAATTTATCTATGGAAACAGAAGCCAGTATTCACTTCTGTTTCACTACAGGCAACTTTGAAAAATTCATTTGATTCATGGTAAATTGAACATTTACAATAAAGCATCTCTCTCCCCTTTTTCCTTTCCTCAGCAATATTTAAATGAGAGCTCTGAAAGAAAAAAATAACCATAATTTTCTTAAATTTCTCTTTGACAGTTGACAGAACCCCTATTTTACAATTTTACTTTTTTTGTTAAAGGAACACCACATATCTCTATGCTATAATTTATATAGATTCTCAAAGAGCAATTTCAGGGTTCCTTTTGTTAGCTTTCAGTGTGGTTTCAACATATTAATATATTAAGTTAAATTACTTTCTATCTAAATAGCATGTCGTGGTAGATGATTTTTCTAACAGGAGCAAGATTCTCATTTGAAACAGACCTGGATTTGTGTAACAAGTCCTCAGAAACAGGCAAGACTGTGTTTTGATGCCATTAATTACTTTTGATTATCAAACTGCTGTATCCATGCTAATTGCTAGTTCCTTTGGGGTGTCACTGAGATGAGCTACCACCAAGAACAAATAACAAAGCCCCAAATCAGCAGAGGCGGCGGTTTTAACATCTTGAAGACCATATTTAAAAGTACGTCGTAGTTCCGTTGTTAAGTTAGTAGAGGCAGATTAATAAACAATTGAGTTAGGGGAGGGGCAGTCCTGTGGAGATGAAGGAAATTAACTTGTTTGTTTCCCCCTTGGAGTCACATTCAACCCCAGATTATCAAAGATTCTACATCTAGACTGTTACGGGCAAAAGTGAGTTGAAAATTCAGTAAGATTTGAAATTATATTTTCTTTCAAATCACCTACATAGTGGAAACAAGCCATTCGTTTTTGCCCTTGCCTGCCTCCCTTACCTCGACCGTGGGCTTGGTGCTGCGCTTGTTAGCTGGTCTTGCAGGTGGAGGAGGCTCTGCTAGAACTGCTTCTGTCCCTGTTGTGCTTTGAAGGTGTAGCTTCA
This sequence comes from Dasyprocta punctata, assembly GCA_004363535.1. Classification (NCBI taxonomy): domain Eukaryota; kingdom Metazoa; phylum Chordata; class Mammalia; order Rodentia; family Dasyproctidae; genus Dasyprocta; species Dasyprocta punctata. Next base: position 17,928 of record RJWM01029042.1, on the reverse strand, counting down.
GCCCCCCAAACCAGCCAAGCTTTGGCCTCTCATCCTGCTTTTTCCTGACTTTTAAAACATTTATTTTTAAGTGACACATAAACATACATGTTTGCAGACTAACATGATGTTGTGATACATGCCTACATTGTGTGATATTTTAACTCAGGTGAAGCACATCTATCCCTCATTTACCATTTTCCATGATAAAAGCATTAAAATCCTTTCCAGTCTTTTCGCGGTCTGCAAGTACGTTATCATTGTCCACAGTCATCTTACTGTGCGCTAGCACCAGAGAACCCCTTACTCTTGTGTAACTGTAACTTAGAGCCTATTGATCCGCCTTCTCCCACTCCTCCCCTCCCTCACTCTGCCCAGCTCTGGTAAACACCGTTCAACTCTCACCTCCTATGAGATCAACTTTTCAGGTTCCACATACAAGTGAGATTGTGAGATTGCGAGGCATTTGTCTTTCTGCTTGGTTTATGTCACTTAACACAGTGACCTCCAGTTCCATCCACGCTGTCATAAATGGCAGGATTTCATTCTTTTTAGGGCTGTGCATTTGTGCCACATTTACTTTATTCATTGGTTGATGGACATGTAGGTTGTTTCCTCTTCTCAGTCATTGTGAATCGTGCTTCAGTAAACAAGGGATATCTCTTCACCATACAGATTTCATTTCCTTTAGATATATACCAGTAGTGGGATTACTGAGCCATATGGTATTTCCATTTTTTATTTTACTTTGTTTTGAGTTGAGGGTGTCTCTCCATGTTACCCAGGCTGGCCTTGAACTCATGATTCTCTGACCTTGGCCATCTGAGTAGCTGGGATTACACATGTGTACCACCATGCCCAGCCCATATTTAATTTCTTGAAGGAGCCTCCATACTGTTTGCACAGTGGCTGTATTAATTTACATTCCCACCATCACTGTGCATGGGTCCCAGTTTTCTTTACATCCTCACCCCTTTCCTGACTTTAGATGTTGGTTGCATTCAGGATGGAAGAATATCTCTGCAGTATTTATTCACATAACACTGGCTCCTGTTTTCTTTCCTTATGCTCACACTGAATGTTATTTTGTTTCATGGTTTGATTTTAAATGGAATAATGAGTTGAAAAGCTATTGAAACCCCCAAAATGTTTCTTCTGTTTTGTTTAATCAGTGGATGGAAAGTTCCCTTGGCTCTTTTTAATCAAATAGCTTTCAAACAAATTAGTAAAACCTTCAGCTGCTTCCTCCATTGAAGAATTACCAATGGGAAATACCCATTAGGTAGCTAATGAACTTTTCCTTCACTGCCTTAAATCCTGGAAAACACAAATATTCCAAGACAGAGAGACGAATGGACAAACATAAAGAGCAGAAAGTGGGAGAGGAAAGGAACAGGGAGAGAAGAAGACTAATGAAAGAGATAGCAAAAGAGAAGGTGGCAAAGAGGGACAAACAGAGGGTAAGGAGAAGAGCTGGTGGGAAGGAGAAGGCCAGAGACTGTGTTTCTCTGAAAATAAGACCTAATTGGAAATAAGCCCTAGCTGACCGTTACCATAGTGATGGCCAGTGTCATGCCGAACATTACACCTCACTGTTTGCTTACTCTGTGGTTACCCTGCAATGGCAGAAAGACAAGGTGATTGGGTTGGCATTTTTGATCTCTAGTTTTAAGGCTGATTATTTTCTGCTTAGCTTATTTCCAAGGAAATAAGGGAGAATAAGGGGGAAGATTGAGCAAAAGAGACAGAAGTGAAAAAATGACCATGATCATTTTTCCAGATAGAAACATACAGTATTTGAGAATACCCAAATAATCTACATCTTTGAATAGAGGCCAAAGCAGACAAATATCTTTTAAATTCATGTCTTCTGTGAATGAAGGCGGCAGAAAATGAGCAGGGGATTTCTATATGACAGGTCCAATTTCCCTGCTCGACCTGAGAAAAAACTTAGCTCAGGTTTGTAGTCAGTAGATGATCAGAATAAATTCTTTAAGATCAACTCCAAAAGCACCAAACTGCTGGTTTGGTGATACTTCCTCTAAGACGTCACTAAGAAACTTGTCCAAGTTGTGTCATTTTAGAAAGTACATTAAAGCAATTGAGTGTGATGGAACGGAAGTGCTTCTCTTGTTTGACTTTATTCAAATGAGTCTGCCTTGTAAAACGGATCCATTTCCCATTTCTCAACATCTTATCAGAGGATGCCATTGCAGTGGGGACCAAGTGTTCCCTTTCCAATTTAATGGGAAATCAAAAGTGCAGAGCCATCTGCGCAGACAAAAACCAACAATTCTGAAGGATGACCCTTCAGCAGAAATGTATTAGGGGGCAGGCATGTGCTTTCCTGGGACACACAGTTTAACCCCAGCCTTGTTCCCTGTACTTAGGCTCTGGAAGATTCTACGAGCTTATGCTATTCCTTGCCCAGTGTCAGCAGTGGGCAAACAGTAATTGTCAGAGCTCAGGCTTCTCTAACACATCTTCTTAAAGTGGATATTATAGGTGTAAAGACTAGGGAAGTTCATAATGAAACTGCAAGTATTCCTTTAGGATTTTGATGTCAGAGAAAGGAACTCATCGCATCTATTGCCAAGACGCTGTCAAATCTGCCTTAATTATGATTAATAACATACACATACCTGAGAAGGTTTTTTCTCTCATGCTGACATTCTTAAAATGCCTCATTGCTAAATATTATTTCAGGAGCCAGTGCAGCTGTAGCTTTAGGGACAGACTAGAGTGGTGTCTCTTTGTGCAGCAGTTTTTATGAAACATTTGGGCTTGACTACATACATCAGATTCCAACATCTCTATGTGTATCTCTTTGCATTTGCTAATTTTATAGTGAAAAAGGTGTTTGGGGTGGACAATTTTTAGCCTTTCAGAATTGAGTCGACTGTTTTTAAAGCAAATATGTAAATACTTTTTATCATTTCCCCTCTAAAAGGATGACAATAGCCATATTTCTGTAGTGAGGAGTATTACTGTTTTTGGAAAAAGAAAAATAGGGAATAATTATGATACTGAGGTTAAAAGGGAGAAAGAAGTGCATCGTAATTGTGAATTATGGCTGAACTAGTATAATAGAGTTGGTTTGATAATCATGGTGTAGTAAAGAGCCCTTGTTAATAATCACAAAAGAAGGAGGAGGAGAAGGAGGGGGATAAGAAGGAGACCTTTATGGCAAAGTCTTATATAGTGATGCAAATTTAGTTTTGTGTTATTTAGGTAGGAACTGATATTCAGAAATATATGTGTTTGAGAAAGGATATTATAAAGGTTACATATGAATTCTGTACAACTTTTGACTTTTGAATAAACTCTAGACATATCTTTTAGTTATTCTTGTTAACACCCCAAAGTGTTTTATGCTTTCAAAATGCTTTCCTCTGGGTTTCCTAGTCATTCCAAGGCTAACACACACCTGACCTTATTCTATTGTTTAGGTAAAGTTAACAGGCTTTGGAATTCAGTGAGTTGATGGCTCCATCCCTGGCTTAGACAGTTTGAGCTCTAATTGGCTAGCGTTAAGTCAGTCAATCAGTGAGAGAGTTACACATTCATTCACTGGGAACTGTGGGACAGTTGATCTACTGTGAAGCACGTATTTGGGCAGAAATCATGTATTTCAAGTATAGCAGCACGTTTCAGAGGCCCTGGCAGGAGGCGTCTGTGAATTTCTGGTCAAGTGCTGTGAGCAGCTCAGCCTTTTCTATGTGCAGAAATTTGAAGAGCAGACTGCCCTGTCCTTTGTTCTGCAGGAAAACAGGTTGAGAGTAAGAATCTTTGCCCAGCAAGATGGAGACAAAGGTAACTGTCAGCTAGAACAAAAGCCGCCTTGGAGAGGAAGGTGAGGGCAAGTTGAAACATCCAGGTATGGCAGTGAGTCTTCTGTACGATGTGTATATTGAAGATTTAGCTGTCAGAACCATTATAAACCCACAACTTCAGAATCTACTGAATTGTGAATTCCTTGAAGAAAGGACTGAGTCTTAGCATCTCTGAGTTTCTTACAGTATCTAGCTCTGTGCCTCAAGGACTATAGTTGCTGAATAAATATGCAAAACATTTAATCCCATAGTGGATACAGCACTGCTCAAAACATATTTATTTAATATTCAATATTTGTCACATGAATGGTCATTTATTTTGTTCCCTAGCTGGTTCTAAACCATGTCCCCAAATCAGCTCACTCCTGCTGGGAATGTGCACAAGAATGGAGTGATTCTCAGGATACCCACATTGGCTGTGTGGTTGTATGAGTCGTCACGCGTGCTTGAAAGGCCGGCCATTGCCAGGATGCAAGTTCGGAAGATGGATGATGGCAACATTCAGCTTCACAATGTATTATCTCCATTTCCGTGTGTGTTTAAAAATGTTCCCATTAAAATAGTAAGTACAGTAATCAGCCACATAACTGATATTCTCACCTTACACGATTTGATTCATAGACTTGCAGGGCTACCAAAAAACACTCAAATAGGTATCTAGCCCTTCTCCCTTTACTTTGCTGAAGACAGAACTGAAGTTATCGATGGGAAAGGTTTCCAAAGTTAATTTTAACAGGGCTGATGCAAGAAGCTGATAATGGACTTCATTTTCATGGCTTTGGTTATTGCAGCCTTGTGGTTGTTTCCCATGAAATCAGGATAAACACAGCCAGAAGCTGACATGAACATAAACATCCAGGAAATGAAGGGAAGTAGTTTTTAATATAGTCTTGAGTTTTCTTCTAGTATATTTTGTGATACTGGATTGATTTGGGCTGTGATACCTAAAGTCCGTACATTCAGGAGCCTTGCGGACTGCTCTGAGCTCTTCCGACGCTTTGTCTTTGTTCACTGTGACCCATTTGCCTGGCTTTTCTAATTCTTGAATATGCCCTGGTGGCTGTTCCCTACAAGCCTTGCCACTTGCTATTTCATCTGGCCGGAATTCCTTTTCTTCCATATGTTTATGAGGCTGGGTCCTTCTCACTTTTATTATTTTAAATAGGTTTTATTTTTTAGAGCAGTTTTACACTACAGCAAAATTGAATGGAAAGCACAAAGAGTTCCTAGATACCCTGTCCTCAAGCACACACAGCCTCTCAGCTCAACACAGCACACCAGGCCTACATTTGTTACAGCTGATGAACCTATGCAGGCACACCCTCATTGCCTACATTGCACAGTTTACATCCTATTGGGGTTCACTGTCAGTGCTGTACACTCCATGGGTTCTGACAAATGCTTAATGATATACATCCACTGTTGCATCGCATGGAATATTGCACTCTACAGTTCTTCTGTGCTCCATCTGTTCAGTTCATCTGCTTAGTTTTGAAATCTCTGTTCACAAAGATTACCTTCTCAGAGAAACCCATTCTCAGCAGCCTAGCTGAAATAGCAATTTCTCCAAACTCGGTCAATTTGTACCCCTTGTTCTTTCAGGTTTTTTTTTTTTTTAGAGCATTTACAGATAACAGATTATCATATCAATTTGGCTATTTTTTTAAAATTTTAACCTCTACCCATTCTAAGATCTTCAAGTGGAATCTTTTGCTCACAGCTCTCCGTCCAGCTCCTAGAGGGGTGTCTGGTGCATGCTGAGTCCTCAGTAAACATTTGTGGAATGTATGAATCCACTGAGCTGCTTCGGTGTGTCAGAGACTATTCTGGTGATGCTAGCATGAGCCAGGTACCACTTCTTCCCCAAAGGAGCTTGTAGTCTAGAGGGAGAGTCACTTTTATTTTATTTATTTATTTATTTATTTTGGTACTGGGGATTGAACTCACAACCTGGCGCCTGCCAGGCAGGTGCTTACACCACTGAGCTAAATCCCTGGCAAGAGTCACTTTTATAGTATGACCTGGTAAGTGGCATAATAAAACATGTTGCTAAGGGGGCTGAGTGAAGGACTAGGGAATCAAGGAAGCTTTCCCAGAGAAAACAGTGTCCAGATAAGACTTAAAAAGTAAGGAGGACTTAGCTGGGGAATGAATTCTACCAGCACCCCGCCAATGTCACCTTGGCTTTCACCTCTAAGGTGCCCCTGACCCAGCTATTCATGGCTTTCTCTTGCTAGCAGGCTGAGAGAGTGATGCACAACCCAGGCCCAATGGCAGCAAGTAGATAAATACCCAACTCCACTGTCCTGCCCTCTCAGAAGTCCCAGGGGTATTGAATCCTGGTTGGCCACTGGTAAGCCTGCTCACTTAGCACCCCTTATTGACTTCCTTCTCTTCTTTGTCTCACATTCCCACTCCCCTACCTATACCTCCGGGCATCAACTCCAAAACTCCTTGTTTCAGGTCCTGGTTCTAGAGAGAGTCCTACTTAGGGTACCTGGCAAACTAAAAAAAGAAGGACATGTTGGGCAAAGATAACAGCATCTGCAAAAGCCAAGACTTGTTTAGAGAATAATAAGAAATTAACTGTGGATTCATTGTGACACGTTAGGAAATAATAGAAAGTGAAGCTGGAACACTATGAGACTGGCTCGTTTGCCTCTTGTATGAATTTTTCTAGGAAGAGTGTTGGTGATTTGCATGCATTCTCCCATAGTTCTCTCTGTCTGAATGGGAATGTCCGTATGTACTTATGCATCATGGGTTTTCATAAGTGCTGAAATCTGTGATTTGGGAATGCAGTAGAAGTCCCTGGCTTGTGCTCAGAATTCTACCCATAATCTTGCTCCCTTTGGATTCACTGTCTTCTCAAATGCACTAATTAGATACAGAGCAGTAATACAGGCAAGTTTCAGTTTTGTGGGTGAAGTCAGTACATGAAAAATATCAGGTAACATCTAAAATGAATGGTACCTTGATCTGGAGTTTGCGAAGAAACACCTGGGTGGCCTGTCAGGAATATAATGACTGGTCACGTGGCCTTCCCCTGCTGCCTGGCAGATCGAATGGGAAGAAACTATCTGTGGCTGCCAAAGAGTGTTTGGTCCCATGTCCCTAACCTCATGCCTTTTTTGAAGGGGAATCTTCATAGAAACCCATGGTACATTTAACTTTGGGAGCTCTCTTGTGGGCTTGTGTCTTACCAGACACAACCGATCTAAATATTTCCTGCATGCTAAGCAGACCATTGTCAGCTGCTTCCTCTAGGCTAGATTGTTATAAATGCTGTTTATGATCCTGCTATGACAACTGTGAAGGACATGGCAAAGAATTTATCACAGGATTATTCATCCACCAGCAGAATACCTAATAAGATTCTAAATGACCCAAGATGATAATAAGATCTAGCTTGTAGCAATAAGGTATTAATAAACTGCTTTTTTCAATAAGGGAGAGTCCTGGCATCATTACCCTGACATATTTGTTTTGCTTATATTTTGCGAACAAAGTAGGGCTGCTGGATTGAATAGTAAATTTATAAAAACCCCTGATGTATGAAGAATGCAACCCACATGAAGTGGAACCCATAGGTTTAAGTCAAGAGCACAGTGTTTGCCTATGACATCCAAGTGCCAGACTCCCCAGCCATCGATTCTAATTGTTCCATGCCATTTGCCTTTGTATTTAAAAATTATATAAGAGTAATATATCACCCGCTGTTGGCCACAAGGCCATAATTCAAATGAAGGAATTTAGTAAAATCATAAAGCAGGAATGTGCAGGGTGGGTATATAATGGATGAAGAGAGGACACTGAATTCAAAATGAAATCTGGGATTCTGCGTAGGTCCCTGTTTTAAAAAGTAGTTTTAAAAAGTAAAACTATTTAGTATTAAATTAATAAAAAAAAGTAGATTTCCATTCACTTAACTATTCCTAGCAAGGATAAGTGGCAGAGATTCGAGAACCTGCTAAGAATTTTTCAAATAATATAGCCTAGAAAAGCTAACTCCTTCTTCAGAAATGTAGCTCAGTATCCAGCACCCAGAGTTAAGGCAGGAAAGGTTTATTTAACTCACAGTTTGTAGAGGTCTCAGTCCATAATCAGCTGGCTCCAAGGTAGGGTGGCATCGCAGAGGAGAAACAGTTCATGACAGGCAGAAGGTAGCAAAGCGACAAGGGATGACCACAGCTCTTTCTATTCCTTATATTTTATTCATGCTACTTAGAGTAGGTAGAACTCACATCCTGAGTCCTAGTGCTCTTGATCCTAGCATTGTACCATCAGTCAATCAGACACTCCAGGTCCAGCCACCTGTGAAATAGCTTCATCTATGACCACATGAGACTTTGGGGAACATCTAGACACAAGCCATAACATTCCACCCCTAGTCCCCCAATGACTCATGCAAATCTCTTCATGCAAAAGGCATTTAGTCCATCTCTAAGAGTTGCCAAAGTTCTTACAGTTTCAGCATTGCTAAGAAGTCCAAAATCATCTCTGAGATTTAAGGCAAACTCTTAGCTGCAAGAAAGTTAAAACACTTCCAATTCAATGGCACAAGGTAGACATTTTCATTCCGAAAGGTACGAACAGGGGATACAAAGGGATTGGACCAAAGGAAACCCAAAATCCAGCAGGGAAAACACTAAATCCTGTAGTTCCATAACTTGCAGCCCCGGCAATCTATGGCAAGATGTGAACTCCAAGGAGCTTGGGTGACTCTGCCCTGTAACACTCTATGGTTACCTCCATGGTTTCTAGGCTCTGCTCTCTACTTCTAGTTACAAGCTCCATCTACTCTGCATTGTTCTTCCTTTTCTGCTTTGTAGCTTCTTTCTATGACAACACAATGCAAGGACAAGACCTCAGAGTCTCAAAGCACTTCTCCCTATTTTCTAGGAAATGTGCTTTCTATGGTGTTAAATTTATCAGAGCCAATGGCAGCACTGAAATCAGAACTGTTCTTTTTTTAAAACTGAAGTATTATGTACCTGCACACTGAAATGTACATTTCCTAAGAGTACAGAATTTGAAGAGTTGTAACAAGAACATTTCCTTCTACAGTTCCCTCGTGCACTGTTCCCATTGGCATCCCCCATGTTTTGACCCTGGCAACCATTGTTCAGACACCTGTCACTGGATTTGCTTGCTGAACTTCAGAAAAATGGGAGCATACAGTGCACACTTCTGTATCTGCCTTCTCACTGAAGATCATGTTTCTGAGCTTCATTTGTGATGTCTTACACATCTCTTATTCATTCCTTTTTGCCACAGTGTGGTTACACTACATTGCATTTATACATTCTCTTGGTAGGTTTTGCACATTTGTGTATTCCAAGTTTGAGGCCATAATTAATAAAACTGCTTTGAACATTTATGCACCAGTCTTTCTGTTAACTCTAAATGGATCTTGCCCTAGATATAAAAGTTAAAACCATGAAAGTGAGAGAAGAAAGTGGAGAAAAATCGTTGTAACTGTAGGGATCAACAAAATTTCCTATGGAAGACACCAAAAGCATACACAATAAGATAAACAACCAATAAATCTTTACTTCATCAAAATTTAAAACTCTTGCTCTTACTGTACTAGTGATTTTGTGAGTTGTTTGCATTTATCTTCAGTAAGTATCCAGGAATGGGCTTACTAGATCCTAGAGGTAAATGTTTAGGAACTGTTAGATAATTCTCCAGTATATTTCTCATTTTACACTGCCACTCGCAATTTGTGAGAGTTCCACACACTCCACACCCTTGCCAGTATTCAGTGTTGTACATTTCTTTTATCTTATCAACCCCCATTCAGGTGGGTTTGAATAAGGAGCTCATTGTAGTTTTCACTATTAGCAATGTTTTAAAACTAGTACAGTTTGGAAATCTGTATGACAGTTCCTAAAAAAACTAAAATAGAAATTCCATTTGACCCAATTATTCCTCTCTAGGTATCTTTCCAAAAGAGTTAAAACATCAAATTATGGTGAAACATGTACACCTGTGTTTATAGCAGCACAATTCAAAAGAGCTAAATCTTGGAAACAGCCTATGTGCCCATTGACAAATGCATGGGAACTCCCCACACAGTATGAGTGTTATGTACTGAAAACATGTACCACTAAAAGATAGGAATTGGAAAAAAAATCAAAGAGGAAGGTTGGTACCTGATTGGATATATGTTCAACTTAAAATCACAATTTCCCAAATTTTCTTTTGCGGAAACCCACAGACAAAAACGTAGAGCAGGTTATTTTGACCGTTGCATTTTGTACTGCCAGCTCATCTCCAGCATGGCTCTAGTCCAATTCTTCAGTACTTAGTCACAACTGTTGTAAAAGAATATATCACATTTAACTGAGCATTGCACAGGATTGGTCAAAAAGCCACATAATGAAATGATCCAGACTTGAGGGAAAAAATGACCTAAATTACAGAATATCATGTCACGTGTCAAACAGGCCTTGCAAGGATTTCAAAACTGTCTGTAGATTGTGCAAAGCCCATACTGGGCAGTGAGTTTGGAGGGGAGCCCAGTGAAAATCACACGGAGGCCTTTGCAACAGAATCAGTTTGAGACTCTCTCTCTTTTTTTTTTCCTCCAGTACTAGGGAGGGATTGAACCCAGAACTTTGCACTAAGCTTTTTTATTTTTATTTTTTAGGTTTAAAAAAAAATTGAGATGGGGTCTTGATAAGTTGCTAAATTGTTGAGGCTGGGCTTGATCTTGTGACCCTCTTACCTCTGTCTCCCAGAATGCTGGAATTGGAGATGTGTGATGCTACTCCTAGCTTGGGACCCACATTTTTAACTTAAAAAATAATCAAGTTGCTGCCTACTACCAGTAAGGGCATTTATGGCAGGGGAACTTCTTGAGAGATAAAATTGAGACTTTCACTTCTTTTTAACAAGGATTTATACATTTTCGATCCAGTGTGTGGGACACGGTGACACCTGGAATGGGGCCTCCTGTGTGTGGCTGAAACCCACCCCCACTGTGTCCTCCTTTCTGCTACCTGTGGGCTGTGTGGAAGTGGCTTTCTATTCCAGGATGAATAGCCGCAGGGCTCTTTGGGACAGAACTAGAGGAGACTGATCTTCAGAGAGCTGCCTCTGGATGATGTACTCGAAAGGCCAGGCTGTCTCCAACTGCCTAATGGTTACCCTGTCCCAATGCGCTGGGCAAAGGATGTCCCCTGAATGTAGATGCCCTCTTTATATGCTGCCTACAACTTCGCAGCCCTGGGGATTGCTACCTGTCAAAAAGGCACTTAGCTATAGGCTGAGCATGATAAAAATGATTCTAATAATGACCATGACAGCAGCAGACATTGATGGAACACTTGTCACCATCAATTGTATGGTCTATAGCTTAGTACTTTGGTGAGGAAAACAACCTATTGGATGTAAAACTCTCCACTTCTTGTGGGTTGCTGTGCTCTGCCACTAGGGGGTAGCATCATTGCTATTGTCTTGGTCCAACGCAACGTAAATTCTGCTTACAGTTCTTAATCTTTCTAGTGTGTTTTCCCTCATTTAGAATGAATATAAGTGATCTTCCCATTAATTTATGTAGTAATTTAATAATTTAAATAACGAAACTGCTGTCTCATAAATGAAAAGTAGAGACATAATTTTCTTTTTCTCTCTTCATTCCATTATTTTGTCTTCATTAATTATTCTATTTGTAATTGTTTTGCTTGCTAGAAGTGTCCACTACCAGTATAAATTATTAGCAAATGATGTCTATGATTTGCACTTGCCTATAGCACTTACTCTTCCATACATCTGTAGGAGCAAGAGTACTTTGTAGGGAGGGGACACGTATTTTATATGCTGGGTAACAGGGCAGAAGACACCCACTGTGACCCCAAAGATCTCACAGTTTGGTTGTAGAGATGAAGTATGTATGCATGAATTGGGCTTACAGATCTAAAACAGGAGTGCTAAAAATCTCCCAGCACTGAGCAGAATTGATCAATTTCTCCTTGTAATTCGGTGAAATTTTTTGCTCCATAGAGTTTAAGGCAGTGTTTTTTGGTTCATTCCATCTCATGATTGTTACATCTTCCTGGAGAATTGCTCCCTTTCTTTCTCATAAACTAATGACTCTTCTTAACTCCTAGTAAGAGTTTTCCTCCTTAAACTTTCTTCTTAGTATTTTTAGTTCTTGTTGGTTAGCATTTGACTGATGTATCTTTTTTCCCATCATTTCCTTTTTACCTTTTGTGTCATAGTATTTCATGCATTCCTCTCCCAACTGACGCAGAACACATTATTAAAAATTTAAGAATAGTGCCTGCCTGGCAAGTACAAGGTTGTGAGTTTGAGCCCCAGTACCAAAAAAAAAAAGTCTTTCATTGACCAATTTAATCTTTTTTTTTTTTTTTTTTTAGTACCAGAGCTCCAACTTACAACTTCATGCCTACCAGGCAGGTGCTTACACTACTGAGCTAAATCCCCACTCCTACTTTTTGAGATAGGGTCTCACTATGCAGTTCAGGCTGGCCTTGAACTCACTTTGTAGCCCAGGCTAGTCTCAAACTCAAAACGCTCCTCCTATCTGAGCTTCCTGAGTGCTGGGATTAAAGGCATGCACCACCATGCCTGGCTCCAATTTAATCTTTTTAAAGTTCATGATTTAAAATATGATTTCTTTTGACTTTTTTCAACAATCTTGTTTGTTGTTTCAGTGTAGCTGCCATTTCTTGGCTTATTTTTGCTTCTCTTGTATAAACTGAATTTTCTTTCTCACCTTTCCACCTCTTACTTGTTTGAAAGTTATACATCTATCATATCTTTTAGTGATGTTTACATGTTTAACATGCATTCTGAAAGTCAAAATTTAGTATTTCCCTTCTCCAAAATAATGCAAGTATCTTTGTACCCAAAAATGCTTCTCACCATCCATGATAGTTTCCTCCTAGAATTTTGATTCCTCCACAGTAAAAAACTAGTCATAGTGAGCTGGTGATATAGCTCAGTGGCACAGTGCCTGCCTGGCAAGTGCGAGGTCATGAGTTTGATTCCTGGTACAAAAAAAAAAAAAAAAAAAAAAAAAAAAAAAAAAAAAAAAAAGAAAGAAAGAAAATCAACCAAACAACAACAACAACAAAAAACTAGTCATATTTACTGTTGACTTTTCAGTGAGTGTCTTAGATTTACCTCTCATATTTTATCAATTTCTTGCCTCACTATTGATCCTTGCAACACTGTTTCTCATTCTAGGTTCAGTTTTCTTCCTGCTGCAGTACATCCTTTAGTAGTTCTTTCAGCAGAGCCAGGGAGTAGGAATGCTTCACAATCTTAATTTGATTGTAAGTGTCTTTATTTTGTCATTCTACTTGAGTGATAATTTTTGCTGACCTCTCAGCACTTCAAAGATACTACGTTTGTTTGTCTTTTGGTCTATCTTTAAAATTGTTTATCAAAGCATTGCTTACATATGGAAAATTACATATATCATGAATACAGCTCAATTCATTCACATAATCAGAACGTAGGTCAAGAAACCAAACACAGCTAGCAACCCAGGAGTGCCCCCTGCTGGCTGGCACCCTCTGCCCTACATAGATGAACACTATCCCAACTTCTGCCAGCATGGATTTTTAAAAATTTAAATTGAATACAACAAATAAGTTTTTAAGACCTAACACATAGTTGTACATATTTATGGAGCATGATGTGATATTTTGATACATGTGTACAATGTGTAATGATTGAATCAGAGTAATTAGAATTTTTATCATTTTTTGTGTTGGTAGCCTTCAAATTCCTATTTCTAGTTCTTTCTAAAGTACATATTAAATTGTTATAAACTGTACTCAGACGTAGACTACTAGAACTTATTCTTTCTAACTGTATTTTGACATGTTACCCAGCCTCATTCACTCCCCCATCCTCAGTGATCTAACCCCTGTCAATCACTATTCTGCCGTCATATTAGCTTCCTTTAGCTTCTGTATCAGAAAATGCAGTACTTGTTTTTCTGTACTTGATTTATTTCGCCTAACATAATGTTCTCCAAGTTCCATTCATATTGCTGCAAATGACAAGATTTCATTCTTTTTTATGGCCAAATAATATTTCATTGTGTATATAAACTACATTTTCTTTAAGGTGTAAATCGCACTTGTTTTGGTTTTTATTGTAACGAGAAGTCTGTAAACACCAACTTCATTTATAGTTAATCTGCATTTTTCTCTCATTTCTTGTAAGCTTTTGTGATGATCTGTAGTTTCATTGGGATATGTATAGCTATGGATTTATTTTTTGTCTTATTTTATTCTTAATATGTTGCCTCGATCTAAAGGTATGATTTTATGAATTCTAGAAAAATTCATCCGTCATCTCATTGAACATTATTTTTCTCTCATCCTTTTTACTGTATCTTTCTAAAACTTTTAAGAGATATGCATCAGATCTTCTTGTTCTGCCCTATATAGGCTTTACCTTTTGTATCTTCTTTTAATTTTTCTGTGACATTCTGGATAATCCTCTGACTTTTCTTTTCTTTTCATTGATTGTCTTCTGTACTATGTGATCTACTGTTAAATCCATTTGTTTCGGGTTGTGTTTTGTCCTCCAAAAGAGAGATGTCGAAGTCCTCCCACCTGGTGCCTCAAGGTGTGGCCTTATTTGGAGATGGGGTCTTTATAGAGGCAGTGACGTTAAAATGAGTTTGTCAGTCGAGGCCCTAATCCTTTATGACTGCAGTCTTTATAAAAAGGGGTAATTTGGACACACAGACATGCCCAGAGGGAGGAATAGGGAGAATAGGAAAATTGGGGGGCTGCCAGGAGAAGACTAGAGTTACACTGTTAGATGCCAAGGAGCATTCTGGGGCTACCAGAAGGGACAGAAAAAGGAAGGACCTTTCCCTACAGGTCCCAGAGAGAGTGTTACCCTACCAACAGCTTGATTTCAGTCTCGTAACCTCTACCACTATGGGACAGTGTAGTCCCATTCTGAAGCTCCCGGTCTGTAGTGTTTTATTATGGCAGCCATGGGAAACTAAATGCACAGTTTATTTACTTTTATATTTCACTGATTCTGCTTTTCTTTTTTAAATTTCTAGAGGCATAACATGATTCTGTTTCAAATCTATTTTTTTTATTATTATATGTGGTCTTGTGCCATGGCTTCTAATTTATCTCTGTAAATCATTTTAAATGCATATTCATTGCCACCTTCAGATCATTCTGTCGTCTTCAATTCTTGGCCTCATTGCTTTTCCCTGTTTGTTTGGTCTGCTTGTTCTTAGGGAGAATCATTTCCTCTTGTTGTGGGTAATTGTTTGTCCTTTAATTGTGAACTTCCTTCCAGCAGGAGTTCTCCCCTACCTTGAGGATTACCATGCTCCTTGGGTTGTGAGAATGTTTCTGCGGAGTACTTTTTTATTTTTTCACCATGGACCTCTCAATGAATTTATTGGTCTGCAGCCAGTTTTCATTTTTTCACTGAGATTTATCTGTGGGTTGTTAACATGAGTTTAGGCGTTGTAACCTACATGCCCAAACAAGCTTGTAGTTTAGGTTGCTGATTTCTTTATCACCGGAGCTAGAAAAAGACATCTTGCCATCTTTGCCCTTTGGTGTGCCTCCTAGGAGCCTGGATTCTGCCTGCCCTACCCTCTCGCAGTGCTCCTCTTGCACTTCTCCTGTCGCACAGTGCCTATTTCAGCCCCAGGCACAGGCCATCTGGGGCCTCCGCATAGCTCTGCACCATGCTGGACCACAAGTCACAGGTGGCAGCTCCTGCTATTCCAGCCCTGGGAATCGCTTTAGTTTTTGCTCTCACTTTCTTATTCTTCCTCCCAAATCTGATTCTGTCTCTGAAAGGCTTTGCTGCATTTCTGGATGCGGAGGATAGGGCTGCACCTGCACCTTCACCTGCACAGTTTGCCTTCCCCCAGAACTGGAAGCAGGGACTGATGTCTCACTCTTTGCGAAGGAGATGCCGCAAATGCTCAGAGAGACTTTGAGGAGGGAGAGATTCGCCGAGGAGTGGGGACCGCCCAGTGCTGAAGAATGCCAGACAGAGTGCAGATAAGTAAGGCAAGGGTTAAAGTGATTTTTAAAATTCTTCCAAATGTCAGTTGGATTTAGCACCATGTGGAAGGACAAAGCGATGTGCCTGATGTGTCCAGGGCGATCACATGCACACAGCATCTTTATTCTCCACAGATTGGTGACGCTTCTCTTCTTCCTGCTATTCCCTCCGTCTTTTCCTTTGTAGAAGCAAAACCGTGCTCTGCAAGCTGCAGGCAGCCAGGTTTCTGCAGAAAATGCCATGTGGCTTCAAAACCTTACCGTGCTGAGTTAGTCCTGAAGGCAGTGGACAGTGGTAAAGAAAGGAATCAGAGAGGTCCTCAGGGAGGCCCAACCTGCAGCTAATAGAGGGGAGAGGTGCAAGTCAGAAATTTTGTTTTCTAATTTTTAGTTTCATCAGTGATGACTGTATTGTCTGAGGAGAGCATGGAAAGGAAATCTCTTGCTGCCCTTTGAAAATGCCCTCAGTACCTACTAAGGTGGGAATATCTACCTACCCTAACTCCTGGGGGGTGATTATAAGATTAAAGTAACAGGAAAAGCCAGTGTGCTTTAAAATAACAATGTGTTCTGTTGGGCAGGCAGCATCAGGTAGTAGTTCTGGACACAGGTGCCAGAGCTACACTGGGTTTTGAGTCCTAGCTCTGCCACCACTAGCTCTTGGGGTGTGTCATTCCAGTGTCTTCTGTTTCCTCATCCATAGGATGTCAGTAATAGCAGATGTACATCTTAATGTTGTAGGGTTAAGATAGATGGGAGAGAGTCTGGTATACAGTAGTAAGTTTTCAGTGAGTATAGCATATCTCTCGGTACCATACTGTGTATAACAGAATTCATTTTAGATCCAAGGGCCCCAAGTAAGTCTAGAAATAAGGTGAGAGTACTCAATAACTCTCTGACATTGTCCCCCAAATTGTGTGTGTGTGTGTGACTGTGTGCACATTGTTGGGGAAAGATCCATTTTCCTTGGCAGAAAGCCCATTTTAAAAGTGATTGTTTAGAAAGAGTCTTAGTCATAAAAGCGAAAGAACCACTTCTGTTTGCATCAGTGTTTTGCTGGACTCCAGGAAGTACGGAGCCAGATGCTTTTGTGCGGTCTAGACAGGCTCCGTGACCCTCGTTCAGCTCAGTAAGCATTGGTGAA
This sequence comes from Dasyprocta punctata, assembly GCA_004363535.1. Taxonomy (NCBI): domain Eukaryota; kingdom Metazoa; phylum Chordata; class Mammalia; order Rodentia; family Dasyproctidae; genus Dasyprocta; species Dasyprocta punctata. The sequence goes on along the minus strand of RJWM01029042.1, from coordinate 931 downwards.
GAGCTGGACCCTGATCCGCAGCCAGCACTCGGCCTCACCCAGATCACTCAGTTCTTGAGAAGGAAATGGGGGCCTAGTGGGAGACCCAAATGGAACCCAGAAAATCATTTGGGTGATTGCTCCCTCTTCATGGGCAATCAAATCAGCCTGATTCCTTAGATGGGATGTGGAAGGACTCGGGAGTCAATTTGGGCTTTTATTTGGGAACAGTGTGAGATTTCCCCCTCCCCATGAAATGCCCTGAGCCTTCTGTCTTTCCAGTGAGAACGGAAGGTCATGGGTTAGGCTGTGGGGAAGGAGCCCAAAGTATGTGATGGAGAAATCGCCACACTCGAGGGAGCATAAGGACCATGAGGCAGTCTCCTTCTGTCCCGTGTGCCTCTCTTGCTTTGAATTAGCCCAGGTGTTTAAAGATATTTGGGAAGATTTGCAAACATGTGAATGTCAAAGCTTGTATCTTTTTTAATGATGTATGTCATCTAAATAGTGATGCCATCAACAGAGAACTCTGGATTTCATTATTTTCTTACCTTCTGCTCTCAGATGCCTTTTAACAAATGTAAAAATATTTATATAGTGTTTCAAGTCTACAGCATTCAGTACAGAAATGTTCTTTCGAGTTCTCCCTTTTGTATATCATATTTAACTCAAAAGAAGTCGTAGGTATATTGGGGGCAGATAGTAGGTGCAAATCTGACAAAAAGCTAATGAGCTCTCCTGTGATTACCAGGGAGGATGGTGACTCATTAAATCTCATTTCCTGGGCAAGTCCACACAGAGAGAAGAAATTAACTGAAATGAAGGCTTGAGAGCCTAATGCAGTTAGATTTATGAGCATCTGTATCAGCAGCCACATGGTAATCAGTGCAAATAGTAAAATGTTTTAATGAGGTTCTCTGAAATATTTAATTAGCTACACTATTAATTTTTT
>RJWM01029041.1:0-24883 GCA_004363535.1 Dasyprocta punctata | reverse complement strand
TATAACTGTATTAGAAGAAAGACCAACCCAATCTGAAAAAAAGTTTGTAGAAATAAGAGGAAGTCAGCCAGATTGTAGAATATGAGACCAATATACAAAATTCAAGTGTATTTATAAATACTAGCAATGATCTATGAATTCATCAATTAAAATATTAAAATTAAGATTTTATATTTGTGAAAATATACCATTTAGAGAATACAAGCAACTCAGAGTCAGAGAATATGTTTACCAATCACACATTTAATTAGAGATATACCCGTGTCATATAAACAACTTGTACATATTGATAAGGAAAAGAGAAGATCCAACACAGGTAAAAAAACAAGAAAAAATCAAATCAAAACATTCAGTGGCCAACTAACATATGAGAAGGTGGTCAATTGAATTTGTCATCAGGAAACTATGAATTAAAATTGCTATCTTGTACTACTATTATACAACCACTGGAAAAATTAAGATGAAAAAGATGGTAAATCCTAAGAATTAACAAGAACAGCAAAAGTTGTGACCTTCATATTCTGCTGCTTGAAGTATAAATGGAAATATTGAAAAAATGAAATTATACATACTTTTATGGCTGAGCAACTGTACTTCAAAGCATATAACCAACAGAGATGACTGCTTTTGTCTGACAAAAGACATACGCATGATTGTTCATACCTATACTATTCTAAGAGGCAAGAGCTGGAAAGCACCCAAATATAGTCTCACAAATGATTAAACCAGCAGTAGGGATAAAATACATTGCATTTAGCAGTATAGTTGAATCTCACAAACAAAATGTTGAGGAAAATAGGCCATGACAAAGAAAAGTATACTTGGATGTTTTTTAAAGCAAAGTTAAAAGAGGTTGTTAAAAGTCAGGATCAAATTACTCTCAGGAGAATTGCTGTGATCTGACCAGTTCAAGAAATGGTTAGTTCAGTTTGAAAAATTTTACCAAGTTCTAAAACTATATGTATACACTATCTGTATGTATACTCTACTTCAACAATAAGTTTAAAAAAGGAGGTAAATATATTTCCAGACACAATACAACACAAGACAATTTACTGCTGTTGGGCCCAAAGTGAAAGAAACACTTAGGTTTCATGTGGAAGAAAAAGAGAATGATTCATGGTGGAAACATGAAAATGCTTAAGAGAATGAAATTTAATAGTATAAGATGTAAGAACAGGAAAAAAAGGAAGGATTAGTTGTAGATGGCATAATTGAAAATTAACAGGCAAATTGACTAAGCAAATTTAGCAAGATCATTCATTATATAATCAATTTTATTCTTTAGATTTGCAACAAACATTTAGAAAATGAAATACATAAGTACTAAAATTTTAAAATAGTATCAATAACAACAAATACCAAGGAATGAATCTATCAAAATATTTGTAGTGTCTATAAAGAACAGTACATTATGTTGAAAACAATTAAAGAAGTATACACATGTAGATTAGAATGTTCATATTGTAATAGTGTTAACCTTTCTTATTGATACTTATTGTGATTCAACCAAATTATTATCAAAATTCCAGTGAATTAATTTAGTTTTGGAAACTGGTATGTTGATTCTTAAATTTATATGCAGATACAAATTTATATGGAGATACAAAGGGGCAAGAAATAGCAAGTCAATTTTGAAGAAGTTGAACAAACTTGGAAAATTATACTGTCAATTACCAAGACTTATTTTGATGTATAACAATTAAGACAGTATAGTATTCACACGTGGATTGGGATATGAACTACTAGTGTGGAAGTTCATAAAAAGACCTAGACTTGTACAATCAGTTGATGTATGACAAAGGGGCAGTGCTCTATGGGAAAGACAATTTATTAAGAAATCATGTTAATTGAAAAATCACAAGAAAAGAGACATTTTGTCCTACCCTTCACACCAAACTGAAAATCAAAGCCAAGCGTGGTAGCACACACCTGTAATCCCAGCACTCAAGAGGCTGAGGCAGGAGGATTGTTATAAGTTTGAGACCAGCCTGGGCTACAAAGTGAGCTCAAACCCAGCCTAAACTGCATAGTGAGACCCTGTCTCAAAAAGACAAAAACCAAACAAGCAAACAAACAAAAAACCCTGAAAATCAATTTCAGTTGAATCATAAATGTAAATATGAATGACAACAATAAAGTTTGCTACATGAATATTTCTTATAGTCAGAAAATGATGGGCAACCCACTTGAGATCCCTTCCATCTCTCTATCAGACAAAAATATATTCTGTTCTAAAAGAAAACAAAATAAAATGATGAACATAATGAAAAATTGACAAATTGGATTTTAATAAGATACTAATTTCTAATTATAAAACACATCACAAGGAGAATTGACTAATGAACTTCAGACTGGAAGAAGGTATTTGCAGTATTACATCCAACAAATATGATCCAACATATTTGAGATCATAACAAATCATAGGGCTCAATAATAAGAATACAATCATTGTGAATGAAAAGTGGGCAAAAGATGTGAACAGACCCTTCTTAAAAGAAGATATGCAAAAAGCCAAACAATAATGAAGAAAAAATGCTTACCTTCATTAGTTAGGTAAATTCAAGTTAAAGATCACACCAATATCCATGGAAGGTTAAAATGAAAAAGTGTCAATTGTAAAGGTTAAGGAGGAGGTAAAACAGCTGGAGCTGTCATACACTGAGATGATTATAAATTGGCACAGCTACGGAGGAAAACTGGGACTGTATGAAAACTGAGCATATGTAAGATCCTCTCTACTCCTGTCTTTATATTTAGCCACAAAGCATACGCACTGTTACTGTCTTAGTTACTTTTCGCTCATTGCTGAGACAAAATACCTGACCCCCAAAGTTAGGGAAGGAAGGGTTTATTTCTTACAGTTTCTCAGGAGTTTCAGCGCGTACTTAATTAGCTCCAAGGAAGCATGGCATGGCCGGGCTGCCGTTCATGGTGGCTGCAAGCAGTAAGGTGCACTGGCGAGAGAGAGAGCGGGCAGAAGCACAAGAGGAAGACCCGCCTTCCCTTACACTGTATCTCAGTTCCAACCCTGGGCGTGTGCAGTGCTCACATCACCAATCCCGGTGCTACACAACAAATCAACACAAGTAAGAGCCGAACTTAGCCCCATCAAAAGTATATGAAGACTTGGGGGGACATAGCATACCCAATACAGTTACCAAATGCACGTGAAAAATTTTCACCCCACTATTACTCATAATTTCCTCAAATTGGAAAACTAAATTGTCCATTGTAGTAGAATGGGTAAAAATACAATAGAGTAATGAAAAGCAACAAGTTTTTGTAACTTGTAACAATGTTGATGAAATTCTTTATATTGAGAGACAAATAAAAATCAATATACAGTGTGTGGTCTTAATTATGTAAAATTTTAAAATTAACAGAACTAATCTGAAGTGTTAAAAGTAGAGCAATTCTTGGCCTTAGAAAAGATGAATGTAGCTTTTGGAAAGGAAAAGTTCTGGTAATATTTTATTTCTATATTTGAAGAATACCTGTAAGTGTTTTTTTGTATAAATTCATAAACCTGAATATTCATTATTTGATCTGTCTACTAGACTTTCATTATGATTCAGTTTAAAAAATGTTAATAATATTTTTGATTAGGTTGTATTAATTGCACACACTAATGGGGTTCATTGTATTTGAACACTTGCAAATAGTGTGCATTGATTAACAACAGCCACAAAATCTTTGGAAGAGTGAGGCACACTGGTATTTTATTTCTCTTCAATAGGTTATGAATGTTTCCATTCCAGGGCCTATGCTTTTCTCTCTTTCATTATTGTCACTGTTGTCATCTTCCTGGGGATGAAACCCAGGGCCTGATACATGGTTGAGAACTTGAAATGTTCTGTTTACACAGTAGATATCAAATAAGGCCGTTTGCATGATGACTGATCCACTGAATGAATAAATGAATGAATGAAGCATAAAAGTGTTTCTTTTTTATATATTTCAATTTGTTTGTTGATTGGAGACAGACCTAAATGTTGGCAGGTTATTAGGTTAGTAATAATAAAAGTAGGAATTTGGTGTCCTCATGCTAATGATATAGAAAAATAGAAACAAGAAATCTGTTACCTCATAAATAAACATTGCATGAAATTGTTTTGATTTTTTTGTCCATAATTTAAGGAGGTTTTTAAATTATATCTTGTGTTAGTTTTTTGAGCTATCATAATTAATTCTTTTATTCAGATGAAAGTTGTCTATATTTTTATTAAAATTCATTCTTGGGTAGGTTAAGGATTTATAAAGCTATTGACTGTCTTGTGTAGGAGTTTGTGATAGTGATCTTGTTTATTATCTGGAGATGAATTTAGTATAAGCCTTTACTTGATATTGAACTGTTTCTGTTGTGTCCATTTCTCCCTATTGTTCCATACACCTGCAGAAATAAGATAAAGTATTTTCTGAACCTATCTCCCTTACCTCTCATTTCACTTCTATAAAGTGAATGGATTTATCATAGTTGTCAAATTCCGCAGAACTATCTAATCTGAGATAGAATAGGGAGGTATACTCAGAATACAACTAATACATTTTGCTTGTTAACAACACTAACTTCATGACCTACTCACCATATTTTAAAAATAAAACTTTGTTATTGAGAAAACATGGACACTTCAGCCCACTATGATTATTACCTTAACATTCAAATATCTGAAGTCTAAATTTTGTGTTTTTGACTATGACTCATAAAAGCATCAGAAATTTCAGGCAATCAAAACAAGAATACTGTATCAGCAAAGATCTTTGGAAATGAAGGAGAGATAAGATATTTTTAGATGAGTAGAAACTGAAAGACTGTGTCTCCACCATATTTGTCCTACAAGAAAGGCTAAAGTTTTTCAAAGTGACAGAGACATTGATAAGTAAGAAGACAACATTGGATGCTATAAAATTTATTGGTAAGAATAACTAACTATACAGACAAATTTAGAATTCTCTCATGTGGTAAACCTGAAATATACACCATTCATGTCAGTAGAATGAAGACTAAAAAAAAACTATGATAATAATAACTACTTTATTATAAAACATGGATGAAAGAAATTGAAAAGGATAAGCACAAATGGAAAGACTTAGAAGAATGAATATTGTTAAAGTATTCATACTACTCAAGCATTGATGAAATCCATGTCAAGACACCAATGACATTCTTCACAGAAGCAGAAAAAAAATTCTAAAATTTGTATGACACTGAAATAAACCAAATAACCAAGGGCATTTTGAAGAACAAAAGCCTGTAACTTCAAAATTAGTACAAACGTGTGGTAATAAAACAGCCTGATATTTGCATAATAAAAGACACGTAAGCTGATGGGACAGAATACACAGTCTAGCAAAAAACCCACTTTATAACCAACTGATTTTTGAAAAAGGTGCTAAGAACACACATTGGAGAAAGGACACTCTGTTCAATGGGTGGTGTTAGGAAAATTTTATATCCACACAAAGAAGAATGAAACTCAACTTCTCTTCTCCTATTCAAGATCAAGTTAAAATGAAGATCTGAGACTATGAAATAACTTCAAGGAAGTAATTGAGAGAAAACATCAAGACATTAGGATGGCCAAGAAGTTTTTGGGCAAGATCCCCAATGCCTAGGGAGCAAAAGCAAAAACAGACAAATAGAATTAAATCAAATGCAAAGATACTGCATTACAAAGGGAACTGTAGAGGAGACAATCTACAGAGTATGAGAAAATATTTGCAAACTACTGAATGTATAATGCAGTATATATAGGTAACTCCAAACTCAAAAGCAAAAAACTCCAAATAACCTAATTAAAAATTGAGCAATAGACCTATATAGATAATTCTGAAAATCAACATAGAAATGGCCCAAGGTACATAAAAAGTGATCAACATCACTAAAAATCAGGGAAATGCAAATCAAAATCAAAATAAGATGTATCTCCTCCTATGAAAAATGGCTCTTTTCAAAAAAACTAAAATGGCTCTTTTCAATAAAATGGCTCTTTTCAATAAAACTACTGGTGAAAGGGATGAGAGAACAACCACACACTGTTGGTGTGAATGTAAATTAGTACAACCCATTATGGAAATCATTATGGAGATTCTGCAGAAAAGTTAAAAATAGAGCTATTATATGATCCAGCAATCCCACCGAGTATATAATATACCAAAGGAAACAAAAATCAGTAGGGTGAAGAGATATCTACACTTTCATGTTCACTGCTACATTATTCACAAGAGTCAAGAAATGGAAAAAAACCACTAAGTATCCATATGTTACATATATACAATGATATACTACTTAGATATACAAAGAATGAAATCCTGTCATTCATGACAACATGTGTTGGAACTGGAGAGCATCATGTTAATGTGAAGTAAGGCAGGTATGGAACAACTCATCTGTAGAACCTAAAATGTTGATCTCAGAAAGATTTGCGAGTAGAATGTTGCTTACTGAAATCTGGGAATGGTAAGCAGCGGGGAATGGGGAGAGATGGATCACTGGTACAAAGTTATAGTTAGAAGTGAAAAGTCTGGTGTGCTATGGTACAGTAAGGTGACTATAGATAATAATGCACTATATTCTGAAAGGCTAGAAGAAAGAATTTTTTAATAAAAAAGGAAAGATAAATATTTAAGGAGATATAGATCAGTAATTTTAATTATTACACATCATATACCTATGTCAAAAACATCATATGGTACTTGATAAATAAATAAATTCCATTTTTATGTTTTGTATATCACTTGAAATAAATTTAAGAAGTTTTGGGCATCCTTTTGCTGGGTAAATAGTGAATGAACTGCATGTACCAACCTGCAGTATAGAAACTTCAGCATTTTGTAAAGGCTTCCAAAAACTTTTTACTGATGCAGAATATAATAATCTATTCAGCTATACTACTATATCACAGTAAACATTGGTATTCATAGCAACATTCTTTCTGGGTTGAATGTCATGTTGTGACATACTAAGTAGTTCATCTCTGTTCACCTATGCCCTAGAACTATGATTTACTTAATAAATATTGGAGATTTATTATGTGTCAGAACCAGTACTTACAATTGGGGATGCAAAGTAACTTGTAAGCATTGACCACACCCTTCACTGAACTTGATAGAAAATTGAAAACTAAAACTACTAAAGTCAGAAATTTTAATACAGGAGGAATATGCCATTATGAGAACCAAACACAAGGAAGACCTATCTCACAGTCATGGGAATCATGCTCAAGTTGAGACTGGAGTGGGTGATAACTGAAAGGTTAACCAGATAAAGGGAGAGAAAGTGTTCTCTCCACACAGAGAACAATGTGCTGGAAAACTGGAGGCAGGAGCACTCAACAAGAAGTGCAACAGCTAGGAAGTTGATGGGATTTAGGGGACATGAGACTTAAGAACTAGCACACTGCCTTGATTTTAACCAGATTCTGGGCTTAAAGATCACTCATGAAGTAGTTCTTCTTCTTAAGGCAACAAGAAACCAAAAGAGGATTCATACCACACAAAGGCAGTTGTTAATATAAGGCAGTATTCCCCCTCTGGTCCATAAAGAATTATTCCAAGACCCTCAATGGATGCCTGAAACTGCACGTAGTATTGAACTCCACCCTCTGACTCCAACACCCACTGCTTTGCTTAAGATCTAGAATGTTTTCCAAAAGGTTGATGTGTTAAGATGTGGGGCTTTTAGAATGTGATTCAACTGTGAGGGCATTATATTCATCAGTGGATTCACTCGTTGATAAGTTCAGCAGCTGAATGTGCCATTAGAATGTGAAGCTTGACTGGAGGTAGGTCACTGAATGTGATCGGGAAAGTGTATTCTTTGTCCCTGGTACCTCCCTTCTCTCTCTTTTTCTTGGTTGCCATGTCCTGAACACCTTTTCCGCTGCCACCCCATTTCTTCTTTGAGCCTGCTGATCATGAACTAAAACCATGAGTCAAAATAAACCTCTCCTTTAAATTTTGAGTGTCAAGTGTTGCATCTTGACAGCGAGAAGTAACTAACACACACACACACACACACTATTTTTTCTATATGTACATGCCTATAATAAAGTTTAAAGTATAAATTAGGCACAATCAGTGATGAGCAACAACACAACTAATAACAAATAAGACAGTTACACTGTAATAAAAGTTATATGAAAATTCTCTCTGTCTCTCTTGTCTCCTCTTTCTGTCTCTCTTTCTTTCAATATATATTATTATACTTCATATTTAGAGTTCCATGTGACTCATAGTTGACCATGAATATCTGAAGCTGTGGCAAGTGAAATTGTAGATAAGTGGGAATTAATGTCTAAAATTCTTACTTTATAGGTATGTGTCTCTATTATACTCTAAATTCCTTGAGAGAAAGTCTTTATAGTTTTTGTCTGTATACTGAGTGCTCCACAGCACATCTGGCACAGATCAAGTGAACTGTGAATCACTGAAGGTTGAATAAGTGATGCAGTTAATTATAAATAATTGTCACCATTCTCTAAAAGAATTTAGGTTACTTTACACATACAGCTATGTTAGGGTTAAAAGATTTCTGTGAAGCAGGAAGGATAAAATTCTGAGATATTCTGGAGCTATGTTCATAGAATACATTCTTTTTAACCATATCTTTGAGAAAAAAGTACAACAAAGTTGATGCATAGGTCATTGGGACCATATCTGCCAACCATGAACATATTATGTATTTATTGTTTGCTCATCACAACAGTTTAATTTTGAATCTAATCGATGGTCAGAACTGCTCCTTGTTTTAAGCATTTGCTCACAAAATTTGTGTATCTCTTAGGTCATTTTTTAAAATAGAGAAATATCATTCTGAAGATCACATCCAGAGGTTACCCCATTGTTACAACCTCTGATGCTAACTATGCATGGTTCAAGGTGGCCATATTTTGGCACAATGGTTGAGGTCAGCCCTAAATCATTTGTTTGTTATTATGTAGCTCTGTTAGGGTTCAGCACAAAATCAGCATACTATTTAGTGACTTTGGAAACATCTTTCTTGTTTTGTTTTAAATTAGAGTAAGCACCTACATTCTCATAAAATGTTATTTTTAACAGTAGTGAAGGCAATCATAATTGGTTTTGATAATTATGTTTTACCACTGAATGAAATGTTTTACTGATTTCTGACCCTTCTCTTCAAGATAGGTTGTAGTGAAGGTGAAATTAAAATTTTAAATAAAAACCTGCCGAGAATGCATGCTGAGAGTGCTTGCCAAAACCAAGTGAACATGTCCAGATAACAGAACATTCCTTCCTTTGTGTAACCCATGCTTGTTAAACCGATGGCCTTGCAAAATAACTTGAGATGTTCAGACTCCCTCGACAACCCCTAATGTCACCCAACCCTCCAGTCATAATGTGCTAAGTCTGCTTTGTACCTCCCACTTGCTGTCCCTGTAAATGCCGCTAAACCCTGCCAGAGGCAGGGAGGGGGCTCTGACTGTTTGGGAGAGACCCCAGTTGGGTTCACTGTTGTAATTAATTGCATCCTAAACCTCCTTTGTGCCATTTATTTCCATGTTCATCTGTTTTCCATAATATTTCTTGGTTCCCTGATTAGGAAGGCTGTGCTGATTACTTAGGTCATTGGACAAGGCCTGGAGTCCAAAGCAGTGATGTCTCTAGGCTCCTCAAAGGGCACACCTTCCAGACCTTCTTGGAGTCCCCTCAGAGGCCTGGGACCAGAGGTCCCTGCTCAGTGCTACCAGTCCTTATTGGACCCAAAAGAGGGAGAAAGGACCCAGTCAGGTAGGGTCATTGGATAAGGTAAGACCCTTGAGGGGAATCCCAGTTAGTCTGTCAGTCAATCCTGCTCAGACCCAAGCAGAAGGAGACCCTGATCACCTCTCGTTAGTTAAGACCACCTATGGGGAAGAGATTGGAATGTTTAACCTCTGAGTCTCTGCTGAATGACTGTGTGAACCATTGTAATGGGCAGTGAAAGCAGTAGGCTGTCCCATCTATGCTCCATGGTGAAAAGCTCCTCCAGGACCTGAGAGCTACGGAGCTTGATTGGATCAAATTTCTGTGGTTCCATGTTGCATCTAAATAGCATAAAAGGCAAATAGACCTCTGTAATATGGGTCTAACCTGGTACAGGGTTTATACATCCCACCTATCCAAATGGACCTGTTTCCCCACGAGGGGAGTGGCCAGAGCCAGTAAGTATTTGGTTTCTCAGTTGAAGAATACCCACCCTTTCTCTGTTGTGCCACTGTTCAAGGTTACTTCACATACACTGTAGGGAGGTAGAATGGGTACAAGCCAGGGTAAACCTCCAGCCCTTGATTTTATGCTGAAAAACTGCAAAAGAGGATTTTTTGATGACTGTGGAGTAAAAATGAAACCTCAGAGGCTCTGAACCTTCTGTGAGATCAACTGGTCAGACCTGTGCCCGGATTGGCCACCTGAAGGAAGTCTTGATGTCGAGACTATCTGGCGAGTCTGGAATGGTGTAATAGACCCCAAAACTGGCTGCTCTGACCAGTTCCCTTACATTGATTCTTGTCTTAACCTGTGGCAAAGCCTGCCACCTTGGCTCTATGCCTATGCCCCATACAACAAAAGGACCATTCTGGTCATCAAAACAAAAATCTCAAAACTGCCTGAAACCCTCTCTGTCCTGCCCTAAACCAGAACAACTTTATCCTGTCTTATGTGAAGATGCTGAGTCTGATCTGCCTCCTAATCACATTTGTGGGCCCCAAGTTGCCCAGCTGGCCTTGGCACCCCCACCGCTGATCCAAGCATTGCTGCCACAGTTTTCAGGGAGCCCCACTTTTCCAGATTCTGTAGCACTGCTGCCACCACTGCTGCAGCCAGGGCCACCATCACCACTGCCATCGCACCATCTGCTATTCCTGATTCCGGTGACTACCCAAGCCTCTGCTCTGGAATTTCTCCCAGTGTCCGGAGGTCTGCATCTACCACAGTGTTCTGCTATCCCAGACGCCGCAGCTCCAATGGCAACAACTACTGCAGCACCTCCTGAGCCCCAGACTAACTTCTCATCAGGTGCTGTCAACATGGACAGAAACACTGAAAGCCCTATCAGCCATCACCTCTGCTCTGCCACTTAGGTTGATGCTCCAGCTCATCTCTAGCTGCTGCTTCATGTCTACCCCAGAGCTCAGGGAGGCATACCCAACCAGTCACCCTTGATTTATTATCAGCCATTTAGTTCCACTGACCTCCTGAATTGGAAGCACCACAACTCATCTTTCTTGGAGAAGCCCCAAGCAATGACTGACCTCCTTACATCCATCTTTCAGATCTATCTGCTGACATGGGATGACTGTCAACAGCTTCTTCCGATCCTGTTTAATACTGAAGAACATTGTTGCATTCTAGATAGGGCCCAAGCCTGGCTAAAATCAAAAGCCCCCACCACTGTGGTTGATCCCAGTGTTTAGATGAATACAGCCTTCTCTTGAGTGTGTGCAAACTGGGGCTGCAATATGATGGAAGGCCATGAGGCCTTAGATTAATACCACACAGCTGTCCTTGCAGGACTCAGGGAAGGAGGCAAAAAGCCAATGAACATGTCCGAAGTAACCAAAGTCACTCAAGAACCCAATGAAAGTGAAACCAAATTTTGTGAGAGACTCTGTGAAGCCTACTGCATTTGCATACCCTTTGACTCAGAGGTGCCTGAAAATCAGATGGTCAATGCTGCCTTGTTGTACAATCAGCCTCTGATATTAGAAGGAAAATCCAAAAAGTTGATGACTTTGTTGGTATGAACGCCACTCAGTTGCTTCAGATTGCTCAAAAGGTTTTCATAAGCTGAGAAAGAGAAGAAAATCAGGAACAATGATGTGAGGCAGATTACAGAGTCCAAGAGAAAACTGTTCTCCTGGCTACAGTGTTAGGAAAGCCTGTTCCTGATGTATCCTGTCAAGGTCAATCCCACCATGGAAACCAATATAAGGGGGCCCCATAAGCCTCAAAACCTAAAACTGGTGGCAAAACTTATTCCCTGGTAGCTGATCAATGTGCTTGCTGCAGACCATTTGGACACTGGTCTGTCCGCAAGACACAAAGGAACCTGGTGGTCTGGGGCCACGCCAGCATGGGCCTCTTTTCTCTCTCTTTGATGAAAATGAATAGGACAGACAGGGCTCCATTAGAATGGGCCCCTGGGAGCCCACAGTTGTTCCCAGAATTGGGGGAAAGCCTATGAGTTCTTTGGTAGACAGTGGAGTGGTACATTCAGTACTGACTCAGACTGTTGCTCTCTTAACCTCCCAGCAAATCCAAATTATCAGTGCCCCCAGAGCACCCACTGAAAAGAAATTCTGTCAGAGCAGGTCCTACAAGATTGGTGGACAATTTATCAAATAAGCATTCTTGTACATTCCTGAGTACCCTATCCCTCTCCTGGGACATGACCTCCTCTCCAAGTTGGGAGCAACCATTTTTTTTGCTTCAAACCAGCCAGCTTCTCTCACATTAAGGTCCACTATTCCAGAATTGGTACTGACTCTGACTATACCCCAAAAAGAATAATGGTGCCTACATCAGCCTGAAATGCCTGGTAATCATAACGCTGAAGTTTTGAGAGACATGTTCCCAGAAGTATGGGCTGAGGACTCATCTTTGGGGCTTGCGATCAATCATGCAGTTGGTAATTGAGCTCTGTCCCACTGCAACCCCCATTGCCGTTAAGCAGTACCCAGTGTCATGAGAGGCTCTACTTGGCATCCAGGGAGTGACAGTAATCTTTAAGAAAGTTTTTGTCATGCCCCATATTAGGGTCCCTACACTAAAGTTGCAATTGATTCCTTCAACACTCTTTGCACCCCAATCAAATAGGTCCTAAAGAGCCCCACTCCACACCAAACCTACTGGGCCTAGTGGACCTAGTTAACAGCACCCATCAGGTCCTCCAAGCAGTAGATCATAAATTGGGAAATGATTGTTGGCTCTGTGTATCCCTCACTGCCCTCTCATACTGTGCTATAGGCTTGACCCTAAATGGCACCAATCTTAACTCTGCTTCTACTCCTGGTCCCTTACTCCAGACCCACCCAGAGGAGTTATGGGAGAATACTACATGCCTCCTGGGTTCCCCTACAAAACCAAATGTCTCAGTTGACTGTGTAAATGTTCTGATTGCTACCTCAGGCTCCCTAATGGCCCCCATGGAACCTTTTTTATTTGCTCTGGTGGAGTCCATTAGGTATTTCTGAGCACAAATCTGAGTCTTTGTGTACTCGCTTACCTCATGCCTGACCTCTTTGTCTACTCATGTCAATAGGGTCCCACACGTGCCCACCGGCACCCACCAAAAGTATGACCCAGTAGTATTGCCAATCTTGGCTGGGATAACAATAGCGGGGAGTCTAACTCTCAGTGCAACTGCCTTGGACATGGGCCAAGAGCAGTGCTCGCAGTTGGGTACACAGATGGAGGATGACTTTCCAGCAATGCAGGGAGCACTCGACACACCCTAAGACCAAACTGACTCCTTGGCAGCAGTGGTTCTACAAAACTGCAGAGCTCTAGACCTCCTCACTGCTCAACAGGGAGGCACTTGCCTGTTGAAAAAGAAAAATGTTGCCATTATGCCAGTAATTTTGGTGTTGTTAGGGAAACTGCTCACCAGTTGTGAGAATGGATAAACCAGTGGATCTGAGACAGACAGGCAGGTTCCTACTGGTGGAGTTCCCTGCGAAACTGGGAACTATGGTTGGGAGCTCTATTAGGACCATTAACAGGCCTCCTCATGTTCCTAATAGGACCTTACCTATTAAATTGGCTCACTTCCTTCATTGCAAAAAAATAAACAGTATTAGTCTTCAGATGACTCTCAGATCAGGCCCCTCCTACATGCCCTAAATGCCAACATGTCTGAAAATGATTTTTCTGATTAACTAAAAGAGAGGGAAATGAAGGGGAAATTAAAATTTTAAATAAAAGTCTGCCAATGACATATGCCAAGAGTGTCTGCCAAAACCAAGCAGACAGGTCCGGATAAGGCTAATAGAACATTCTTTCCTTGTGTAGCCCATGCTTGTTAAACCGATGGCCTTGCAATATAATGAGATGTTTAAACTTTCTCCACAACCCATGATGTCACCTAAACCTCCCAATCATAATGCACTAAGTCTGTTTTGTACCTTCCACTTGCTTTCCCTGTAAAAGCCCTGAAACCTCGCCAGGGTGGGGTGAGGGGCTCTGACTCTTTGGGAGAGAGCCCAGTCAGGTTCATCGGTGTAATAAACTGATTCCTAAACCTCCTCAGTATGGTTTCTTCCCGTGTTCTGTCTGTTTTCCATCACAGCAGCAAACCTCAATTCAGTATTTATTGCCATGGAAACCAAATCTAGGCTAACCTAGCCGCTTCAGAAGTGTTCACTGGACTGTGGTTTTCTTGGTGAGGCTTTTTCAAATCATGTACTCCCTTGTGATCTCTTTCTACTAACTCTATGTGTGTATATGTTGTGTGGGCTTTTGTAGTTGAATTAGTGGTTACTTGGATCTGATTCTATTTCTAAAAGTACTATAGAGATTAATTCTAAACAGGGCAGCCCTTTGTGGTCATGTTGTCTGCTTGTGCTTGTGTGCATGTATAGCTACTGAAGAAAAAATATGTGTTTTGGCATCTATCTTGGCTACTTTTCTCTTGTTGCTGAGACAAAACATGTGATGCCCAAAATTAAGGAAGAAAATGTTTATTTAGGGTTTGTGGTGGTTTCAGTTTATAATCAACTGGCTCCAAGGCAGGATGGCATGGCAGAGGGGCAACAGTTCAAGGCAGTAGAAGACACAAAAGCAGCAAGAGCAAAAATAGGGGAGCGCAAGCCTCTTTTCTCTCTTATATTGTAAGCAAGCTGCCCTCCTCAGGTGGATGTGGCACTCACACCATCTCCATGCCCTCCTTTTGCACAAGCTCAGGATGTTTACAAAGTGATGAGCCTGGCCCCCTTCTAGGTCACTTAAACTTCTAAACTTCTCAAGTTAACACAAAGAACAACATCCTAGAGTAATAGAGGCATGTCCTCTACACCACAGGATGTAAAACCACTGAGTTACTTAGCTATGATTCTAGACTTCTCAAGTTGACACAATGTATCAATCATTACAGCATCTTTCCCCAGAATAGCTGCTTTCTTCCATAACTGATCCTGATTTTGTGTTGTTTATTTTTGTGTGCAAGATTGCTGTGTTAATATGATTAAAATTATATGAAATAGCAAATTATTGGTGCTACTGATATTGTAGTAAGTTTTATTTCTTGATCTAATGATATAAACACATGATAGATTGGGGTCCATTACTGTTTTTTGCTTCATTCCACACATGCTAATATGAAAATCATACTTGCAGTGTGCTAGCATTACCAAATTAGGTGTTCCTTTGAGTTGATGGAAGCTTATACTTCAGAATGAGAGTAGGACTATAGTGGACAACAGACACACACACAAACACATACACAAAAGAAAAAAAAGGAAAGAAGTCTTACTGTCTATGAGTTTGCAATATAATATAGAGAATTTCCAGCATGCTTCAGGTTAAACCTAGAGTGTTCCTCTTGCCCCATAAAGTGAGCAGGCTGCTGCATGTGGAGCCCACTGCCAGTGACCCTTTGTGGGATGATGATAGGGTGATGACTATTTGTACCGTAAGGTGATTTACACCAATTATACGAGGTTGTGCTGTACTGACTGGTGCCTTGAAAATATCACAGGGAAAGTGAATGGTGAAAACAAGAATTTAGATTGAACCTTCTTTATTTAGTAGTTTACCCTTATTAAAGGGGAGGGTAGATGTGATTCTAGATGTTTCTCTTTGTGGAAGTTAATTTCATGTGTTGACTTGAGTGGGCCACGGATTGTCCAGAAATTAGGTGAAACATTATTTCTGAGTATGGCAATGAGGGATATTTTTGGAAGAGTCTGTATCAATCAGTGCTCACTAGATAAGTGGATTTAATATGTTATATAAATATATAAGGATGTACCAAGTATCTTATGGTGGCCACTTGCAGAGTTAGGTGTCAAAGAGCATAAAAGGGCCATCTGCACGCTGGAGATCTGAAGGATCTAGTCAAAGGTTGAAGAACTAGAGCTCACTGTAGAGTTTTGTGCACACTCACACTGGGAGGCTGAAGGGTCTGTGCTGCTCTTTTCTTATCTTTGACAGGGATTTGCCTTTGACTGTCCTGGTTCTTAGGACTTCCAGCTCAGATTGGAAACGTCATCACTAACTTTCTTGGTTCTCAGGCCTTAGATATGAAGGGTAGAACTATGTCACTAGCTTTTTTGTCTCCAGCTTGCTGACTGCAGAGTACAGGACATTTTACTCTCCATAATTATGGTTGCATGAACCAATTTCTTTTCTTTTCTTTTCCTGTCTCTTTCTTTTTCTCTCTTTCTTTCTCTCTATGATTACATATGATATATATGATTATGTGTGTGTGTGTATATATATATATATATCATATAATATCATATCATCTGTATCAACACTAAGTTGGTTCTGTTTCTCTGTTTCCTGCACTAATATGCCCTTCAATTATCTTTTCTTACTTCTTTTCTGGCCTCTTTCTAGAGGTCTTTATCAAGTATTATCCTAAAAATAAGTCTTTTGTCTTTCTGTGGTTTCTCTTTAATTAATAAGATTCAGTCTCAAGGCATAAATTCTCATCTCTTTCTTGCCTTCCCTTTTTTCCAAAGCACTATTCTCTCGTTTTCAGCTCCTGATGAATGCAGCTTCCTAATGCACTATTTGCATCTTTCGTCACAAACCAGGTCAGCACTCTGGTGTCTTCGATGTTTTCAAAGGATTTATTATCATAATTTTCCTTCTGTTATACTTCTGCTTTGCTTTCATCTATAAATACTTTATTGTTTTAGTTTCCTAAACTACAGTTCATACATAACAGATTTTGATTCTTTAATTATTATATTCTGCCCCCGATTATTTGACCAGATTGTAAACTCACTATCTCCTGCTCAGATATTTGCCCTAATTTAACAACTAAACTTCTCAACTACCAGGCTGTTCTTTCCCAGTCTACCCCACAAATTGCTGCCAAATTATTTGTGTCAGTTTATTTCCAATTAGACCAGTTCCTACTCAAGAATGTTTAATGGCTTCCCTTTGCTTCTTGACCAAACATCCATAACACATCATCCTTAGATTCGTCTATCCTTCTATCTCAGTTCCTGGTACTACCCTAAATTATTGAGATTGTTTATTTAATTGAAAAATTTGGATGTGTCCAAATATATTCCTTTGTCATTTTAACAATTTTCTATTTGTTTATTCTTGTTTCTGTCTGACTCATTAGCAATAAGTATTAGGAGTAGGCATTGTGTCTGTTTTTAATTATCATTTTATCCTCTTACCTAGTAATAACTATTAGGGGCATGCATTGTGTCTGTTTTTAATAATTGTTTTATCTTCTTGCCTAGTACACTATCTGCTGCATAGCATAGGAGATAAATTTTGTGTGAGTGAATATATTATGTGATCTTCTGTCACAGAAGTTTGTGAATACACATTATGGTTGGAGCTATCTTTATCTGTAAATCTGTAGATTGTAATACTATCCATTTTTCAATATATATCCAATTGTTAACCTTTCCGTTGGTTGTTACCTACTTTTTTACTTTCTCATTCTATTCACTTGTGTTCCTGTTCTTCACTTCCCTGAGGATGTTCTTTTTCTACTTCTCTGGTTGCTTTGAAGCCTCTTATGCCACTTAACCTATACTAATACCATATATTCAATATGCAGAGAAATTTTCTTCTATATTTATTCAAACATATACTTGAATATATACAGATACACACAAGAGATGTCATCAAAATATATGGTTAATGTTTAAATTAAAATTTTATTATAGTAAAACACAGTGCCATCAATCCCTCTCAAAGTACTTCCCTCACTTTGAATGCACTTATTTTATTGTTTTGGCAGCTCCTGAAGCAGTTCTAGAAGCTCTCTTTTATGAATGTCTTAAGAAGGTGCTCAAACATGTGAATGCCACTGCCAAATGCCATCCAGTGGAAAGGCAGGCTCATAAAATCATTATCATGTGTCCTTACCTACCTTATTTGCTAAATCTGGCACTGTGCAATATCTGATTCTTCTCCAAAGTCAGAATGACAATGAAAGGTACGCGGTTTGAATCAATTCAGAATATTGAAGCAGCCATGACAGCACAACTAAAGACACAGAAGAGAACTTGTGGAACTGTTTCAAGAAGAATGATGGGAAGTATGTCCAAAGCAAGAGGGAGCATTTTGAGTAGGATTGGTGTGTCATTTACTGTAATAAATTAAAAAAATTAAACATTCCTTGTATTTTTTATTATGACTCCCCCACCCCACACACATCTTGATCTAGACCATCCCCGTGGTCTCAATTGTAGAGGGCTTAGTACCCAACTGGTGGCACTATTGGGAAATAGTGGAAACATTAAGAGGTAGGGCTTGGTTAGAAGAAGTATGTCACTGAAAGTGTATCTTTGAAGGGTATATTTTGTCCCCAATGTGTCTGTCTGCCTTTCTCCACTCACTCCATTCTCTTTCCTACCCCCTCCCTCCCTTGAAATGATTCTCCTCATTTCAAACATACTTATCTCATTGTTCTTTCCACTTTCTGAAATGGTTATGGAAGTCCTCTTTATTTAAAACTTTGTGCACAAAGATCTTAAAAGCAGCTACACAAGTATGCCATAGGAATCATGCATATTGGCAAAAACCCAGAGTCTTGGTCAATTGTTGTTTCAGTATGAGAAAAGTGATATATATAACTGCCAACATATCCTGAAGTCATCTCGATCTTGGATCATGTATATATAGATACAATCAGACTCTAGAATGCAGGCGCGTAATAATTAACCTTCATGTAGGACATGTTCAGTGGAGGAGATACAGAAACACTGACATGTTCAACAGAGAACTATTATTTTGAAGGAGTTGTGAATCAATCAATCATAGCCTATACAAATAACTAGAGACATTTCGTATGAATGAGGGTTATGATAGATGCCTTTAGTAAAAGTATTTATGAGATTATGTGAGAATATAGATGAGAAACATACATAAAAAATATGCATGGTCAAGGGAAGGGCTCACAGTGGAATTACTTTTGAGCAGAGTCTTGAGTGAATTGGAGCACACTGGAAACATGAAAAGTCTATAAATTCTGGATCACTGGTGGGTTAGATGGGTGAATTTGTATAAGGGCAAGCAAATGAATTCTCTATTAGTCCACAGATTTAAAAAAAATCGCTAATCTATCCTTTTTGTAAAATGAGTATTCTTTTTAGAAAATTAATTAAATCAGATATACGAAAAAGAAAATAATAAGTAATTCTACTCCTGAAGGATGACTTCCATTCATATTTTGGGTCTATGCCACAGTTTAGATCAATTTCTTTTATTTAGATAGGGGAAAATATGCTGCATTCTTTGAAGATTGCGGAAGATTCTTTTTAGAAGTATTTTTTTCCTGTTGAGAAAGTAATTGCTTGTTTTATTTTAAGAAGTTAAGAAAATAACAATGGACAGAAAACATAAAAAAGATCACTGGTAATCCCATTATTTAGGTACAGACCTATTAAATTTTTGTAGTGGAAACTTTTAGATAAGAGAGGATTTACATGGAGTTAATGAAACTTGGAGTGTTCCTTTCTAGGGTCTGATGGGAACCTAGGTAATTTAGGATTCATAAAGTTTTTCTTTTCCTAAAATGGTCTTTCCCCCTTATTGCATGAACTTTGAGTTGTTCAAGACCTGAATCTACTCCCCATTTTTAGATTATTTATTTATAAGTGAATTTCATTTTACAAAAAAAAGAATCAACTGAACATGGTGGCTGGAGAGTGACGGAAGTCAAAGCAAGCGTTCTGTGTGCCTGGAAGTGAATTCCCCTCCTGAGCTTGAAGCTGGAAAAGACTGTAATGTCTCTTCAACAAAGACTAAAATAATTCTGTCCCCAGTCCAAGGGTACAGCAACAATTAATTTGGATATTGAGTAAAAAAGACATATGTGAAGAAGTGAATCCCTAGGCTTCTCTGGTGTTTTGAACCAAGAACCTTATTTCAACCAATACTCATTTGTTGAGTATTTATGTGGCTTGGCACACCCAAGTACTGGTCTGAATTCTTAAAAGTGTTAACTCAATCTATGTCACATGGTACTAAAAGGAGAGTCAGATTAAAATCTAAACATCAGCGACCCCATTCTTGATAAATACCCTATATTTTCTTCATACAAAATGAAATTTCTTATAAATACAGCATATATGCTCCGTACTCTGAATATATGGATATCACTAAATATAATCACAGAAACACATTTCTGTGTATAATAGCCATAGTTGAAGACACTCATTAAAAGAAATGTATCCTTCAGTGCAGTTTAGTTCTTTTCTCAACTTGAAGCTGACCTCTCATTAATTTCTGTGTTAAGTTTTCTCTTCTTTTAGTCTCAAACCTAGCCTGACTTTTCTTTCCAGGGGCAGAAACTCAGGAGATGTCTAGTTTCCTCCCTCCAGATTTGACCTGCTCTTAATGAACTTCTTGGCCTTGTCAGAGGAGAGGCATTGTTTTTTCCTTTTGTCACTGATAAGTTACCCCAAAGCTAGCATCTGTGTTTTCCCACTCTTTTGTAAAGGGCAATGTTCTGCTGTTTGCTCTCAGATTGAATTGAATCCTATGAAAGAATTCATGGTCCAACGTTCGGATCTTGACTGCCCCAGATCTCCTTGAGGGAGATTGGTTTCCTTGATTACTCCTGGAAGCCTCTGGTTTGTTCATCCATCTCACATGCTTTCTTTTGTAATGCCTATCTACATCTAGTAACATTTTTTTCTTCACACTTTGGATTTTAAAGACTCTGAACTGAACCTTTGTGTAGATTAGGACAATTGGTAGGTTGCAAGGCTTTGTCACGTCTATCCCTGTTTACCGTATGGTTCTCAGCATCCTGAGTGATGCTTACTCTTTGCTTTAACTCAAGGAGTTTAATATACTTTTAACTCAGAGTGGACCATTGTCAGGGTACCCTCTAAGCTGGCAGTTCACTTTGTCCTTCTCCCACTGAGCCCAAGAAGATGTACTTGCTTTACCTTTGCACCTGCTCCTCTTTCACTTTTAAGCTAGTAAAAATGTTTGCTCTACCCTTAACCTGAAATCTTTTCCCTTAATCTTTTTTTTATGGTACCAGGGATAGAACTCACAACCTTGCACCTACCAGGCAGGCACTTACCTCCTGAGCTAAATTCTCAGCCCTAGTTTTCAAGGCAGGGTCTCACTATGCAGTTCAGGCTGGTCTTGAACTCACTTTGTAGCCCAGGCTGGTCTCAGACTCACAGTGATCCTCCTGCCTCAGCCTCCTCAGTGCTGGGATTAAAGGTATGCGCCACCATGCCCAACTTCCTTTGATTTTGTTGTTATAATATTTTTGTCTCTCTCTGGGACACTGTTATTATTGATTTACCCTAAAAGTCCCTCTAAAGGACACTAGAACAGGCAGAATTATCTTTGAATCTTATTACCATCATGGGGACGAGAGTTGAAGAAGAACATACAAAAATGGAGCAAAATGCTTAAAGACTGGGTTATTACTTGAAACAAGCTACCTTGGATTGTTATCATTTTTTCCCCCTGAAATTTCTGTCATTTGTGCAACTGGAGACTTAAGAGCAAAGGGTAAGCATTTTAAAAAAACAAAAGTGTATTATTTACTCTTTCCATACTATAAGGAATTGTGACCCATCTTTCATTGGTTTGGGGGATGATTCAGTGACATAACATGGGAAGTACCTTTTTCCACATACGGTGCTCAAAATTCAACGAAGTTTGATTTATCCTCATTTATAAATTGATAGGAAGTCCTGACATTTTAAAAAGACTTCTGCTGATGAAAACTCAGAACATCTTGTCTGACAGAGTAAAAGATTTTCTTGGAACAACGAAGGGCTCAAAGAGAGGCAAAAATAGAAATAAGAATAATAAGCAACTTCCTTTTTCTCACCTCTCGCAGTAGTGTGAATAAATGAAATACATTAGTGGATGTGTGAGGGCTGTTAAGTCCCTCCACATCGCTACTATTTCTCAGTTTTATGGAAAGTCACACAGCTCTTCCCTGTCCCCAATACAGTCTCACTTTTTACTGCCAATTAAAAGAAGGACTTTTCCTTGGTGGGTCACCTTGGATCTATAAAATTTCTGAAATAATCCTTTAAGTCTTGTAGGAATAGAGCTGTTCACAATGATGCCAGTGGAGACCCATGGCTTTATACAGGATTTTCTTTCAAATGCACTGTTCAGGAGGAAAGATGAAAGAAGATAATGCCTCGTCGACACACTTTACTATTTCTGAATGTTCTGCGGGCTGCAGGGTCAGCATTTGAGGTGGCCACAAAATAAAAGCTGAAGAAAATTAATGAGGTACAGGGTCAGAGTCACTGGTGAGGGGGTTGCTCTTTGTCATATATGTCAGTATTTTGTCCTAAGCTCTATGGAACTTGGAACCCTTAGGGATGATGATTAATTCGAATGTTCTTTTAAATTTATGGTACTGATAATTAAGTCTTCCCCAGGGAATATTTGTGAAACAGGCCTCAGAGGTGCTATTACTCAATTAGTAGCTGTGGTTTCTTTTTTTCTTCAAGGTTGGAATATATCTGAAACATGCATAAATACATTACCATTTTGTTGAAACTTGGAGAAATTTTAGTGTTATTTTTCCTTTGAGTTTATAATTGTAGGACTTTAGCATTCAAGCAATATAATTCTCAATCTCAAATGAAAGGCATTTGATAGATTGTATTTTTAGGATCAAGTAGTGATTATGGAGATGTTGTTTAGATGTCACATTGTTAGAGTTTTTCTCTGACCTTAAGACATATTTTTTGGGAGAACTAAATGTAATTTTAGTAATCAGAATTTATCTAGAATTTTGGACATTGTTGTTGCTGCCTTTCATATCTATGATAACAATTTTCAAATTGACATAGCTATTTCTAAGTTCTGAAGTCTCAGTTTGAAGAGGAAATGCAATATTTCTCAAGTAGTTTCAAATAAGTGATATGATATAAAAATGCCGAGTTTTACTAGAGAAAACTGTGAAAGTTCATACTGTGAAAAAACAGGAGCATATGTAGATCAGTGCTGGATATATGCTGGGTCCTTATCATGCCTGGTCTCATTTAGTCTTTAAAGTATCCTTATTGTTACTCTTAATGGTCCTTTATGTATATATTTCACAAATATATAGGACTGTGACTCTAAAACAAATGATTTTCATGCAGACCTAACCAAGACAGTCTAAGTATATCAAACTGGTCAAAGATGGACATTCCTATCACTTGTTTTATTAGAATTCCCCTGGTAGTGAATTGACAGAATTCCAGAAGTACTATTTTGAATGGATACTTATAAGTTCTTTGAGATACTTAATTTTTGATATCTCAGCTCCATAGTGTGTCAATCACTTCTAGTCAGTGGGACAAGATACCCAATACTCACAAGTTAAAGGAAGAGAGATTTATTTTGGCATGTTTTTAGTCTGTGTTTGTCTGGTTTCAAGGTAGGGAGGGCATGTGGCAAGAGGATCTGGCAGAGGAAAGCTACTCATGTCATGGCATCCAAGAAGCAGAGAGAAAGGATGAGCAGAGGAGGGAGATACACCCGTTCAAGTCACGGCCCTAGTGATCTGCCTCTTCTAACTGGGTTCCATCGGCTAACAGGAAGTTAGCTATATTGTCCCTATAATTCTATCATCTCCAAAAGCCACACCCGTGAGCACATGAAAGCTTTGTGGTACATTCATCATCCAATTCATAATACATTTTTTTTACCTTTTAAAAATATATTTCAATAAAATTATGAAATATCCACAAATCCAAAGTATGTATAAAATATATGAAAATTAAAGATTACCATAAGCCGGGTGTGGTGGTGCACGCCTTTAATTCCAGCACTCCGGAGGGTGAGGTAGGTGGAGCGTTGTGAGGTCGAGGCCCGCTTGGGCTACAACGTGAGCACAAGCCCGGCCTGAGCTACATAGTGTGACTCTGCCTCAAAAAACTAGGGTTGGGAGTTTGGCTCAGTGGCTTAAGTGCCTGTCTGGCAGGCGTGAGGCTGTGAGTTTGATCCCCGGTGCGAAAAAAAAAAAAAAAAAAAAAAAAAAATTACATAACCACACCAGTTAAGATACAGAATATTATCAACATTAATTTAAGAAACAGCTAAGATAGAGCGCATTTGCAATTTCTATGTCCTTTGTATGGTCTTCTGCAATTACAACTTCACCATTTCCTCCAAGAGGCGTCCATTACCTGCATTTTTGGATCGATATTTTCTGGCTCTTCTATATGTTTTTATATCTTATAAGTTTTCATATGTGTAAATGACTACGTTGTATAATTTTTTTATTTTTTCAACATGAAACCAATGGTACCATACACTGTAAAATTTTGTTACTTGCTTTCAGCTCAAAATATTTTTAAAAAATGAACCATAAAGCTACATATGTTTGCAATTCATTCTCTTTTTACCATTGTGTAAAATATTATTGCATTAGTAAATTATAATCTCTTGATCCATTCTACCATTGATTGACATTTGGAATTGTTTTCTATCATAGTGTATTATGAATAAAACCATTATGAAGACTGTTTGCATGTTTCAAAGTTACTTTTGCCAATGAATTTATTATTTTCTTATCTGTATATATTTTCAATACATAATGAATACATTTATGTGGGTAGTTGGTACATGTGCATGACACATTTTAATTCTTTTTAGGTCCCCTTCCCTTTCTTTCCTCTTCTCTTCTGCCCTCTCTTGGTCCCCATCCCATTTGGAAAGTATCTATGTATTTGTTCTTATTGTATGTATTTTATTTTGC
>RJWM01029040.1:0-24786 GCA_004363535.1 Dasyprocta punctata | reverse complement strand
GTCAGCTCATTAATGGAAAAATGAATGAGAACACAGAATGGGAAACATCATTCCTGATTCTCCAGAATCACCTAGAAACCTTCCACTGCTTCTTCTGTGGACAAAATGGGGAAAAAAAGAGTTTATTCTGGTCTGAGCTGAATTTAAACTGCTTTGCATATGATGACTCAAAGTTTATATAGGCCTGGATCTTCACAAAATCAATAAAATAAAAAAGTTTAAAAATTGAAAATTCAGAGGAAAATGGATCCCTCAGATTCCTCAACTCATTTTCCCTCCCAGTTTCTATGTTCATGGCCTGACTTTTGCAAGTCAGAGATGCCTGGGCCCTCAGGAAGCCCCACATCCCCACCCTAGTGAAGTCCTCAGTCAAGGCCAAGGCCCACCAGCTTGTGTGAAGAGGGAGTGAAGGGCAGGAGCTGACGCCATAGTGCTGGAGGCTGTTTCTTCCTTTCTGCTTTCCAGGGTGCTGACAAACCCATGGATACAGGATACAGAGGCTCTGTCCCCTCCCCAGCTCTCTCTGTGCTCTGTGACCTGGTGGTGCTGTGTGGTGGTCATCTGAAGGACCAAGCTCCACAGTTACCTCCTTACAGGACAGCATCCTTCACTGTCCCCAAGAGGGGACATTCTGCATCTGATACGACTTTCAAATGCACAAACTCTGCTTGTACGGTTTATGGGCTCTGGCACCTGGAGCCAGATCTTTGTTCCTGTAGACATCAGCTTTCTCGTCCCATCTCAAAAAGAGACAACAGTGTGATAACTTGATCTTTTTGTGAACTGTACCACTTTATGTGAATTTTAACTTCTAGAATGGTAGGAGAGCATGTTCTTGCACAAAAATCTGCCAGAGATTATTTGGAGATTGGAATGGTATATTTCTTAAGTGAAGCCAACTTCATTGTATAAATAGTACACTCATAAACTTTTATTTCTAATAAGACTTCCTCTGTTCCTTTTGACTGTCACATGCATTGAGACCATCCTGCTTTCTGTTGTTCCCCTTGGAGACTTGGTGGAGAGATTTGGGGGCCAGGAATGAGTCTTTCACTGGGGCAGAATAATAGGAACTGAAGTGTGATGAATTGGAGGGGAGAACTGAGGCTGACCCCCAGGTCTTTAACTTGCGCAAAGTGTGGAACAATGACAAATTCTGAATTAAGAAAAGCTGTTTACCCCAAGTGACTGAGCTTTTTCTGGTTATGTACATATCAGTGTGAAGTGTCTCGTCAGACATACTTGAAGCTGTCTGGAGTCAGTTGGATTTCTACAGATGGAGCCCAGGAGACAGATATGTGGCTCACATGAATGTGTAATGCCCCCTCAGCTCTTTTCTCCTCTCCTCCAGGATAACTAAACCCAAGAACAGGGAAGTGAGAGCAGAAATCTCAGAGCAGGGAAACTGAGAAATCAAATTTAGAAAACAACAACTTTTGAGTTGCGAAGTGGGAACAGGAGTTACCAAAATACTCTAGGGCATATTAAGTGTCTTGGATTAGAGACAGCAAAAGAGAAATCCAGCATGAGGGAGCTGGGCTTCAGGGAGCAGAGGCTGGGCTCAGTAGAAATGTGCCGTTCACGTAGCTGAGAGCAGACACAATCCCAAACTAAGACAGATGAAGACTCCTCAAGTGGATATTTAGACCCAGTGACAGCACCCCGTGGGGCTCCATACTGTGTGGATGACAGGGAAGCTCAACAGGGGTCTCTAGACCAAAGAAACAAAGGCTTGGTCTGGAGGGAGGTCAGCTCTCCATGGCCAAATGACACATTGCCTGACCCTGACAACACCTCCCACTCTCTCTAACAGTCTGCTGGGAGTTCAAAAAATAAATGGTAATGAATGAAAAGAAAGAAGAGGACTGTTGGGGGAAGTCATGCCGTCTCTGTGTTACACAGCTGTGTACTTGGGTGCCATGTTTTTGTGTCAGTGTCTCAAAGAACAGAGCCCAAAGCTTTGCACACAGTGTGACCCTCCAGTACTGGACCTCGCAGACAGGTCCTCTAGTGCTTCTGAGGTGGCTGCCTGTAACCAATGGTGCTGTGTAAGTTGGTGGACTCTGTGTAGGCTCTTCCCATAGAGTAGACCTGCTTTCAAAGGGTGGCCACCACTCTGTGATGAGGAAGGAGAGCTAATGGGGAGGGGGTCCCCATTTCACAAGCACAGATGGGGAGCTGACTCAGGGCTCAGTCATGGGAGAGGGGTCTGACCTCTTCTCATGAGTGACTCAGATGTCTGTCCTTGCAGCAAACAGTAGCTCTGCCAGTAGTTAGGAATTCTTTATTGTTTACTTCTGAAATCATTTTTCACTGACTTTCTCTAACAATATATATTTTTTAAATTCCATATTTTTGTCATATTTACTACCACACCTCTGTCTCTTTTCCCCATTGTGTGCGCTTGGTGCCTGTCACCTGGAACAACCTCAAGTTCCCTTTAATAAAATCATCAAAATCAACGAGTCTGGGCTGAGTGGTGTCTGCAGTGACTGTTGCTGCTGTGTCCACGAACTGGTTCCAGGAAGCACGTGGTCACAGCCTGCAGTACCTGCTCTACATCTTAGTGGATGGCACCACCTCCGTGGAACCAGGAACTGCATTGGGCAAAGGAGAGGTAGAAACCATCTTTGAAATTTCTACTCCTTCCTAGTGCATGTGGTGGAGAAACAGGGCTCTGCTGCCTACTGTGGCACTTTCTGGGAGGTGAACAGGGGTGGATGATTAGTGAATGTGATTCTTCCTTCATCTGTTACTATGAATTTGGAAACCACAGTCAACACCCATATGCATCTATACAGTCTCTTATGTGAGCATTCATGTGATTTTACACTGAGTTGGCAAATTCTGTATTTTCTCCCAGAGCAGTCCTTACATCTGTATGTACAAATGTTTAGCCTCATTTTCTCATGTATCATTTCTCACTCATAATGGATTTTTACATTGTTTATGAGTATTCATGTGGGCCAACATCCCCATTCACTCAATTTTATGTCCATGATACATATGATTTTTGTTAACTTCCTTTATGCTAATCAATTCTCATTGCACAAAGTTCCTCTCTTCATTTAGAAAGAGAATATTTTATGAAATATTACTCATAAACTGCAATGACAGACTTATTTCATGTATGACTTGCACCGGTAGTACTTAAATTTAAATAAAATTTATAGTGATTCGTACTAATTGAGTCTGAAGAAAAGTCTCTGAAGTCTTTCCAGCCTCAGATATCATTGTGTGAGTAGAGTAATCCAGTCTGTGTAAAGTGTTTTAGACATGCTAAGAGCCACATTAAACTAAGGAATTATGGTCTTATTGTAATATCACTCATTTTGGTAAGACTGCAAATAGGAATTCTCTTTAATGGGAGCTAATGTTTATGGAGCTCTCACTACAGCTAAGGCATTCAGATTGATTAAACAATTGTTAACATGGACCATGTTGCAAAAAAAATATGAAAGTGACAACACAGCTGGTCAGGGAGAATAAAGCGTTGGATGCTGAGTTAGTGCTGCATCTCCTCCTATTTTCCTAAGAAAAGAGAAAGCAGCAAAAAGAATAAGTGCTATTTTTGGTGAAGGAGTTAGATTTTTGCATACTGGTGTCATTTTGACCCCATCCTGGCTGTGACCCAAAGCACATGAGTGTTTGTAATAAGATTAGATGTGCTATATAAAAAAGAGACTAAAGCGATATTTCTCACCTGGGTGCAAGACAAAAAAAGAAGAAAATGTCTTTCTTTTCCTGACTTATTTCATGTAACAATATGTCTTTCAGTTACAACTATGTGGCTGGAAGTGATACAACTTCACTATTTTTATGGCTGAAGAGTCTCTCATTGTGTGTGCATACCAGGTTCTCTAAATCTGTGCATACAATCCTGGAAATCTAGCTGAATTCCGTATCTCTACCATTGTGAATAGTGCTGCAATAAACAAGTGAGTACAGACATGACTTTGACATGCTGATTTCTATTCTTTTTTCTGAATGTCCAATACCGAGGCTGTCCTATTTCTATTCGTAAATACGTTGAGAAAAAAATAAAAGGAAAAACAAAAGAAAGTTGCCTCTGTTGATAGTTACATGTCACACTGTACTTACCTTTTACAAAACACTAGATTATGATTCACCTGAAATATTTATTTACAATTTCTTTGATATTGAATGATCATCTGACAGATATAGATTATCATAAAACCCACCTCATGGAGCCATTCAAAATGTGAAATTATGTAATATAAGAGAACATCTACAATACTTGAAGTGTAGGAAGTCCTCGATGAATGTATTGCTATATTAAATTTAACGTTACCCTTATATATTCAACATAATGATGGTTTGAGAATAGTGATCTATATGACATATGTTTGGCAGGCATTATCATGGTCCAGAGTGAGGAGAAGCTGAGTTCCACACTGAACTATGTTATATTTTCCAGAAGCTGCAGCCTACTTCCTGTTAGAGGCAACCGGGATACACATGAAATGTTATTTCTTGGAGTCATATCCTACTTTTTGACAACCCTTGTTGATTTGAAAAATACTACTGTGCTTGACACAGTCAAATTATGTCAATGGACTATGTTGGCAATTGATCTTTGGTTCTCTTGGTGAAAAAGTACAAATAGATTTCTTAGCTGAGTTTTGAATCAAGAGCAAATCATGGTACATTAAATATAGGGAAAAAACATAGCAGGTATGCATTCAGAGCTCAAAAAAAAGCTTTTTTTGCTATGAAACTGAAAGGGGACTGGTGGGTAGGATCAAACAATCAGCTGTGTCCCGGCTCAAATGAACCCATAAGTATCATGGATGCTTTTCTAGACAGTTAACACACGCATCCCATCTATCCAGTTCCTGTGGGGCAGGAAACCTCTGAAATGGTTGTCACTGCAACAGATCTTGAAGAACCCCAGGAAATCACCTGACCCTCCACTTCTTCATAAGCCCCAGGACAGCCTCACCCTCCTGTCACTGACCTGGAGCCTCAGCTCACAAGATCCTCACTGTCTCACCTGCTCCGTGGGAAGCCAGCTTGGCAGACGAGATGCTGCTCCTGAAAGCAGTCCTCCTCTCCTCCCTCTGGGCTTGTAAGTCTTTTCTGATCCTTCCCACGCTCAAAAGAGAATGAAGTCATGAATTTTGGTCTCTTCTCACACCATTTACTCATGGAAATTTCTCTTCTTTGTTTGCAGGCTGCTTGGGACAGTTGAAGCAACCTGAAATAGTCATCTCCAGAGCAACTGATAAAAGTGCCAGCATATCCTGTAAGGCATCATTCTCAGATTTTTGGAGTACAACAATATTCTGGTACCGACAGAAGTCAAATGAAGCCTTACAGTACCTCCTGTATGTTCGAGTTAGCACTAATAAAGCTAACTTTGGTGGAAAGAAGAATAAATTTGAAGCAAGCAAAAATTCTGGAGCTTCCACTTCAACCTTGAAAATAAACTTCTTAGAGAAAGGAGATGAGGCCATGTACTACTGTGCTTACTGGCCTGGTAGCAGCACAGCATTACAGTCATGAGAATAATCTACACAAGAAATACCTCCAGGTCTGTGCCAACCCACATCCTTCACATATGGGCAGCCCCAGTGCCACTCTGCCCCTCCCTACACTCACTTCCGCAACTGCCAGGGAAGCTCAAGGATTTCATTCACCCAGCAAGACACATGAGCTCACCAATTATTATCCACATATGGATTATGTACCATTATTTCCTACATCACAGGGCTATGTGTGAGCTCTAAAAATGCAAGATAGATGACTCAAATGGAGCCCAGTTATTTGGCACTTGCCTTCAAGAGATTTCTTGCAGCTGAAAGCTTCAGAATGAAGGCAGGAGA
Source organism: Dasyprocta punctata (assembly GCA_004363535.1). Taxonomy (NCBI): domain Eukaryota; kingdom Metazoa; phylum Chordata; class Mammalia; order Rodentia; family Dasyproctidae; genus Dasyprocta; species Dasyprocta punctata. Next base: position 18,940 of record RJWM01029040.1, on the reverse strand, counting down.
GGCAAATATATTAAGAAACCAGTGTACTTATTGGAGAAGTATCTCCAGATATTGTTATTTTCCCATTTTATGCATAAAAAGTGGAGGATTTCTGAGTCAGAATGATCCTTGGAAATAGTTCTATATCTTTCATTAGTATTGTGTAAGCATCCTGAAGAAAACTAATGACCACTTCACCTATTAGTAAACTATAAGTTCACTGGGAGATACAACACTGAAGCACAAACCCTGTGTCTGGGAGTAGGATGCAGCTTGGTCCACACCTGGGGCTTCTGACTGGACAGATCAAACCCAGCTTCAGACACAGGCTGTGAAGACCTTGTGCTTGAGAATTCTCAAAAAAGAATTCTGAATAAGAGGATCAGACAGATAAAAGAATGGCAAAACTTGTTGTCTGCATTTCTGGAGAAATCAGAGAAATATGACTCACAAATCAACAGAGGAAAAGTAATTATAGATAACTACTTCGATTGCTTTATGTTTATATTGTGACAAGTAGTTGGAAGCTTGAGAACATGCAAAGAGAGACAAAATATTGAAAACCAAACGACAAATATTTATTTCAAAGTTCTTTGGTCCTTGAAGTCTGCTTTCAAAAGAGGTGGAAATCAATGAGGAAAACTTCTTCCATCAGAAATTTTTCTCATACTGATATATTTGTTAATATGAACATCCTAACACTTATTAACCATGCACATAGTTTGCCTTATAAAATGGAAAGAAATGGAAAATATCTGTCACCAATCAGTTGGGTTCTTTTGCTCAATTTTGATAAAAATCTTGAATTGAAAAAGTGTAGCCTCCTGGAGATTAGTAACTCTAAGCTTTGAGAACCAGTGTGGGACAACTCTGAGGTTTGAATTACAAGTGCACTTTAGCTCTTAGTGTTATAGCTCATGTAGTTATGGCTCTAAGCTTTGAGTGTTAACACATCCTGGTAGCAGTCAGTTGTCCTTGTGAGCTCCTGAGGCTATACCACATTCCAGTTTTCTGAAGATTTTCCAACAGATACCATCATCTGTCTGGGGGATTTCTCAACCATTCTCAATTATCTCCACAGATATCCACCTATACTGGCTCTTTTCGAGTATGCTGCTCTCTGAATCTCTTCAGGTTCCCCTGGATACCTCTCACATTCAGGTCCAGTAGCACTTAGTATTTTCTGACTTTTCTTAGTACAATATGCTCAGCTCACTCTCCTATGGTTGAATCTAACCCTCCCCACCCCAAGGCTCATGTTTTCATCAGTAGAGTTTTTGGAAGGTAATTAGATCATTGGGCCCTTAAACTCATCACTGAGCTCATCCATCCATGAATTTATAGCTAAGTTTGCTGTTAGGAAGTGGGGCTCAGTTACAGGAATGAGGTCTTTATTGACATAATGTAGAAAGACATATTCTTGTCTTCAGTCACTTTTGATCCCTCTCTCTCTCCTGTGCTTGTGCTGGTTCTTTGCTACCTTGGAATGAGCAGCTTTTCTCTGCAGTGTCCTTCTGCCATGATATATCTGCTTCACAGCCAAGTGAATATGAACTGAAACTTCTAAAACCAGCAGACAAATGAAACTTTTCTCTTTCAAATTGTTTGTGCCATGTGTTGTATCCCAGCAACGGAAAAATTGATGAATAAACCAGTGCATCCAAGATAAAATCACAAATAAGCAGTAAGACGACCTAAGGGAAAATGTTTTTATTTTGTTGGTACTCTTGGTAATACACAGGAGAGAGATGTTTTGAACTGTAAGGGAATACTGCTTATATAGGCCCAAGTATGCCTAGCTTCCTGCATCTCATGGGCTAATCTTGGAACTTTCAAAGGACTGGCAGAGGAGAGCTAAATAATCTGGAGTGACTACAGGGCAGAAATGTCTGGGATAAACCTAGGCCTAAGGTCTGCTGCAGCCTAAATGAAGCTGTGGGCCATCACTGTGGCAGCTTGGCCACACTGCAGGAGCAGCAAGAGAGTGCTGAAGTTCTGACTGGCGCTACTTTCAGGGAGTGTCCAATAGAAGCAATGAAAGGTATCTCCATTTCTGCTCTATCATGAATGGTCTTTCAGCTGCTTCTCAGAAGAGCACAGAGTGAGAGAGGTATCAGTGCTCTCAGGTGAACTATAAGGGCTGCAGGTGCCAATGTCCTTTACACTGCAATTGTTAAGGCAACCACAGCAAAGCTGAGAAGACAATGCAGGAAACACTAAAGATGACCCCAGAGGGGCGTCACCTGGAGGGATCTAACAGCTGATTGGGAGATCATACTGTTTTTGGATGCCAAGTAGACAAAAGGAAAGGGTTGGGCCTAACTCTTCTACCTCACACTCATTCTCCATTTCTCCGCTGTAGGGGCCAGGCTGTACTATGAAGTGCAGAGATGCTATTGCAGCCCAATGAGGGAGCACTAAGGGGGCTCCAGGGCATCTTTCCAGAGGTAGAAGAGGACCTCAGGTCCCACACATTGTTAAGGTGACCCCTGAGCCTGGTGACCACAAGAGAAACGACCAGAGAGGCTGGCTCAGTATCAACACATTTCACCTCTCACCAGATATGCATAGATGCAAAGGAAACAATACATGGAGAGGGTTAAAGCCAGTCTGAGCCTATGGAAACTGACCAAAAATGAAGGCATGAAAAGATAGAGTCAAACATCTCAGCATACATGCACTAAATCTCTTATGAAGATTACTTCTTTTAATCCCCAAAAGGGTGATGTGGGACCCTGTTGTAGTAGCTACAGGGGGTCACATCTTGGGAGGTGAAGGTACTTTGCTGCTCCACAGACCCCATATGGAAACTTGGTGACAGACTCCAGTGAGGACTGGAGGAAAAGGGACACCTTATCTATGTGTCTTTATAGTAACAAAATACTGTGTACTCATTAAAATTACTTTTTGAAGAGCTGTGAGTCAACCTCAAAATATTTTCCATATTTTCAAGGAGAATGTAGAACACAGGACTGGTTTCTACAGTGAGCACTCAGATACATAAATGGATATGCTGACAAAAAACAAGTGGGAAGGAATTCTCCAAAATTTAACTAGCCAAGTTCTCTTAAGGTGATTTTAATGTCTTCTTTATACTTTAATAGGTTTTAGGCTTTTTGTTAAAATGTATTTATATATGCATAATAAATTTAACACTACACTGATATATATATACATATATGAACAAATTTTTTTTTATTTTGAAAAGAATAAAACAAAACAAAATAAAACAAATCAGAACAAAGCAGATCAGAACAGAATAATGCAAGCAACACAGGACTTTATAACAAGACACCAGGAAGTCAACAGTGGCTACCATAATGTCTCCTATTTTCTTCAAAATAACTGTCATACCTTCACACATGAACAAAGGTTTTTATATAAAATATATTTGTATATATAAGATGTGGCTGTGTATTTTCATCATTTAGCCTAGCCATGTCACCACATATTCCATGCCATTTGGTAGTATTGAAATAAAATTAAACTACATCGAAGTTGAAAGTAACTCGGATTACTAAGCAACAGAGGGCCAGCAAACTGTGTGCGTGCTCTGCAAGGTCTATTTTGTAAATAAAGTTTGACAGAAACACAGCTTGACCTGTTGATTACAGGCTGCCTACAGTTGCCTTTGCACTACACGGAAACAGTGGAGTAGTTGTCACAGATGCTCTCATTGCCTACGTGTTTACTATTTGCCACTCTAAGGAAAATATTTTGTATAGCTGCTTGATGGTGGTATGCTGATGAGTGACATTTATAATTATTTTGCATTTCCATAATTTTAATATTTCCTCAATGACTTGTTAGACATTTTCATTCTAATATAAATGATGCGACTTTAGACAAGTTACTTCACACATCTTTGATTCAGTTTCCTAACATTAAAAAAGAAAATACAATAATTTTTCTGTGAATGAACTTTGAGAGGAGTCACAATAACACAGTAGAGATTAGTTCTTTATATTAACATTTCACATAGTAAAATTACTGAGAGAAAACTTCTAATGTACTGTTAGAAAACCGCTTCCACAGGCTGTGCTGATGAAACACCATGGCCTGTTTCCTGCCTTCCACGGATCCTCACAGTGCACGGAGCCCACACTTCCACCCCTGCATCACACTCAAGTAAGCTCTGTCATCGCTGGTCCCTAGCTCCTGCATGTCATCTTGGGGGCCTCCTGCTTAGCTTATGTGTTGCTTCTATTAAGAATGTCACCTCTCTCACTGGAAAGAGGACAAACGAAGCCTAGATGTTCAGGTTACTCCTCCTCAAGTGTAGGACAGCCACGGGGACTAAAATTCAAGCTGAAAAATCTTCATAGAACCTTGAATTCTTATCAAGGAAATATGGACTTCAGACATCACACTCTATATGTACACAGAATAAAATGAACTAATGTATACTATTTTAATAAATTTCACAGATCACTATTTTGACAAATTTAAAAAATATTGCTTTCAGTTTACATTCAGAGTCGAGTAAGACATCATCATCTCACAGGCTGTATCACACATCATCAAGAGAAAAATAAATATGGCATTTCTAGAATGCCAAATGAAAGCAAATATTGGGAACAACTAGATGTATATAGGGTGATAGCGACAGAAGCCAGAGCAGCCTCTAACACAAATTATATATTTTCTTCCAATGAAGAAATTGTGTGTGAGCAAGGGGCTCTAGCCCCTTTTTTTTTTTTTTTTTTTTTTTTTTTTTTTTTTTTTTTTTTTTTTTTTTTTTTTTTTTTTTCGGCACCGGGGATTGAACTCACAACCTCGCACCTGTCAGACAGGGGCTTAAGTCACTGAGCTAAACTCCTGGCCCTGGTTTTTTGAGGCGAGGTCGCACTGTGTAGCTCAGGCCGGCCTTGCACTCGCGTTGTAGCCAAGGCGGGCCTCAAACTCACAACGCTCCTCCTACCTCAGCCTCTGGAGTGCTGGGACTAAAGGTGTGCACCACCACACCTGGCTGGAATCTGTCCTTTAGCTTCAGCATACACTGCATGGTCAATGAGGACTCTGGGACCTCCTACTATGCCGCTGGGATGTGCAATGTCAGAATGCTATGTTGTCTGCAATGGGAAACCCCTCACAGGGTGAGTGGCAATTGTGCAAACACACACCCTCTACTGTCCAATTCCACTCAATTATTTTCAAGTTCTAGTGAAAATAATGACCATACACCAATGATAGCACTGCCAGGCTTCTGCTCAGCCACTGGGAGACTTCCAAGACTCCAAGACTTCCCATGACTGCGGTTTTAATTATTCTCCCAATGTGCTGGCAGTAACTCTCTTTTATTCTCCTTCCCATCACCATTCCATGATATTTCTATTGGAGAGAACTGATCTAGTCACTTGCAGTTAGAACTACAGAAACAATCAAGTGCCTGTAGGAAAATGATTGAATTGTTTCAGAGCTTTCGATGATACCAACAGCCCACCGCAGAACTCATGTCATTTGTTTGTCACCACTGCACTAGCTCGATAAAGTACAGAGAAGTTAATACAAATAAATAATCTCTATGCAAAAAAATGAAGAATATGCAGAAATTCAAAATGGAAATTTGTAGAGCTTGTGCAATAATAGCTGAAACATGCTCCAACACCATTCTCTACTTTTTGGAGCAAGAGGTATGGTACTTTTTATTTGGAAAGTCCCAGAGAATGAATATATTTGAGTGCAAGTTTTGTGTCTCATTTCCTCATCAGAAAGGGGGTCATGGACTATATGTAAGCAGAGGAGCCATGGAAAGTATGTAAGCAGAAGGAGAGTTTCAATAAAACTGTATTAGAACAAGACAACTCAGTGTGCCCCACAGCCTGTAGTTTGATACCTCTTAGGATAGAACAAAATACCAAGAATTTAAAATTCCAAAGTGAATTTTAAGTGTATCATGTTTGCACTAGGAATAAAACAGGTAACATAGTGGTGGACTGGATGTTTCTTGGAGCCTTCTCCATACACCTCCCTATCACACTGTATGTTCAGATCTTTGCTCCTCCTCCCTGTCATCCTCCCCACCATGATGTCTCTCCACACTCACCTCCTTGCACCAGGTAAGCAGTTTTTCAGACCCTCACCTGTTGTATCCTACCGACCAAGCTCTGGTCCAGGACAGCAGTGTAACCCACAGGTCCCTTGAGCACGCGTCCCTGGTCAGGATACAGAGTCATTCTGAGTCACCTCGCCTTGTTATGGGCCTGCTTGTCTTCAGGTGAGTCTGATGCCTGGCAGGGTAAGGAGTATGGAGAAGACACCAGGATTTGGGGTCAACTCACTGTCCTCTCCCTGCTGCTATCCATTTACTCTTCAGCCCAAAGAAGCCAGCTAACATCGTGGGGTACACAGAAATCCTGGTCAAAATAGAGTGCCAGGTCCCTAGCAGGATGAAATCTCAACCAAGGACACCAACGCAGAGTGATGGCATAAACCCTGAGGGAGACACAGGACCCCTTTTCATTCCTCTTGCTTTGATCATCCTCCAGTGTGAGATGTGGATGCCTCCCGGCTTCTCTGGACTCCTGGTCACCAAATGGCTACTGAATCATGTGGTTATAATTTCTACAATAAAATGAAGTCATGCAAATAAGATAGCTCTATGTTGCCTAACTTAATATCAAACAGTAGACTTCATTAATAATTAATGAAAACACAGAATGCAAAACAGCATTCCAAATTCTCCAGAATCACCCAGAAACCCTCCGCTACTTCTTGTGTGGAAAATAATGGAAAGGAAAAAGTGTTCATTCTGGTCTAAGTTGAATTTAAACTGCTTTGCATCTGATGATTCAAAGTTTATATATGCCTTGATCTTCATAAAATCAATTTAAAAAAGATTAAAAATCGAAAACTCAGAAGAAAATGGATCCCTCAGATTCCTCAACTCATTTTCTCTCTCAGTTTCTATGTTCTTGGCCTGAAATTTACAAGTCAGAGATGCCAGGGCCCTGAGGAATCCCCACATCACCATCCTAGTGAAGTTCTCAGTCAAGGATAAAGTCACCCAGCTTTTGTGAAAAAACTGTGAAGGGCAGGAGCTGACGCCATGGTGTTGGAGGCTGTTCCTTCCGTTTCTCTTCCCCAGGTGCTGACAAACCCATGGACACAGGGCACAGAGGCTCTGTTCCCTCCCCAGCTCTCTCTGTGCTCTGTGACCTAGTGGTGATGAGGGGGTGAACACCAGAAGGACAAAGCTCCACAGTTCTCTCCTTAAAGGACAATGTCCTTCACTGTCTCCAAGAGGAGAGATCATCCTAGATATGACCTTCACCTCCAGGAACTCTTTTTGCCCTTTATGAGCTCTGGCACCTGGAGCCAGGTCTGTGTTCCTGTAGACATCAGCTTTCTTGTCGCATCTCAAAAAGAGACAGGACAGTGTGATATACTGATCTCTTTGTGAACTGTACCACATTATGTGAATTTTAAATTCTAGAATGGTAGATTAGCACGTTCTTGCATAAAAATCTGTCAGAGATTATTTAGATACTGGAATGATGTATTTCTTAAGTGACTCCAACTTCATTGTATAAATACTACACTCATAAACATTCATTTCTAATAAGACTTCCTAAGTTCCTTTTGATTGTCATTTGCATTGGGACCATCCTGCCTTCTGTCGCTCCCTGAGGGACAGCAGTGTGACAAGAGCAGGCTGGTGTGTTTCTGTGCTGACTTTGTCATGAGCATTGAAAATTGTAAGACACAGGGTGACAGGAGTAACCTCCGTCGCAGAGGGGGATTTGTGTCAGGCACACTGGTGCACACTGTCCCCAGGGAACTCAGTCACAGACACCCTATAAGGTGGCCTTGGTTTTGAATACACTGGATAGGTGAGAAAACAGAAGAAGAGGGAGCTATTCAAAGAGTCAGCCTTTGTAACCACATGGAGTCCATCTCAAATCTGTCAGTAACAAGTTGTGTAATCTTGGGCCATTTCTTTACCTGCTATTAAGGCAGCCCAATAGAGACTAGAGTCAACTGATGGAGCTCAGTAGGAAAATGGATACACAGTGCTTGGCACATGTTCGTTACTTGGTCTTTTTAAAATGTACATTAGGTGGTAATCTTTCACTGACTTTAGAATAAAGAGAAATACTTCAGTGTCCACTATTCCTTCAGCCTTCCATTGATTCCAAACCCCAGGATATAAAAGAAAAATAAGACATGGTATTTGTTGCTACTTGATGGCTCTCAAAGAGTCAAGTTGGGGGAAAGTTCACTTGCTTATACTAGGGCACAAAGGGCTGAGAGAGGGAGATGCCATGGGGTGTCACTAACAAGGGATAAGAGGCTCCTCAATCCCTGAATTACTGATGAGGGAAAATTCCAGGGAGACAGTGCCTGAGCTGAGTCCAAGGAAGAACAGGAATCAGTCAGGAGAGTGGGGTAGAGCAGATGGGACAGGGAAACTTTCAAGCATTCTGAAAATGCAGATCATGGGATGCTGGGCAGACAGTGGCAGTAGTTGGACAGGCGAGGATGAGGTGGCCACATCCATATATGCTTCGTGTCCTAAAGACTCTGGACTTTAACCTCAGCAGGCACAGCAAGAGGAAGGATTCCAAGCTGGGAAATAAGCAGATGAGAGCAGTCCCCTGGTGAAACAAGGTGGGCAGACAAGCCTGGGCTTGGAGGCTTGGAGGAGAGATTTGGGGGCCAGGAATGAATCCTTCACTGCTGCAGAATAACAGGAAATGAAATGTGATGAATTAGAGGGGAGAACTGAGGCTGAACCTCGAGTCCTTAGCTTGTGCAAAGTGTGAATCAATGACAACTTGTGAGTTAAGGGGAAATGTTCCCCTCAAAGAACTGTGCTCTCTCTGGCTATGTACACATCAGTGTGAAGTGTTGTGTTAGATGCACTTGGTGTTATCTGGAATCAGCTGAATTTCTGCACATGGAGACCAGGAGACAGATGTGCGGCTCACATGAATGTGTAATGTCCCCTCAGCCCTTCCCTCCTCTCCTCCAGGATAATTAAACCCAAGAACAGGGAAATGAACGCCCGGAGCAGGGAAACTGAAAAGAGAATTTTAGAAAACAGCAATTTTTGAGTTGTGAATTGGGGGCAAAGAGTTAATCAAAATATTCTAGGGCATATTAAGTATCTTGGATTAGAGACAGCAAAAGAGAAATCCAGCATGAGGGAGCCAGGATTCAGGGAGCAGGGTCTGGGCTCAGTAGGGATGTACAGTTCACGTAGCTGAGAGCAGACACAATTCCAAACTGAGGCAGATGAAACCTCCTCAAGTGAATGTTTCAATCCAGTGACAGTAGCCAGTGGGGGTCCATACTGAGTTGATGACAGGGAAGCTCAGCAGGGCTCTCTAGACCAAAGAAACAAAGGCTTGGTCTGGAGGGAGGTCAGCTCTCCATGAACAAATGACACATTGCCCGACCCTGACAGCATGCCCAACTCTGCGTGAAGTCTTGATGGGAGTTCACTCAGTAAACAGTAATGAATGAAAAGAGGAAAGACTGGTGGGAAGTCATGACATCTCTGTACTATACAGCTGTGTGCTTGGGGGTTATGTTTTGTGACTGTGTCCCAAACAGTAGAGCCCAAAATTTGGACACAGTGTGACCTTCCAGGGTTAGACCTCACAGATGGGTCATCTGGTGGTTCTGAGGTGGCTGTTTGTACACGCTGGTCCTGTGTAAGTTTCGGACCCTGTGTGAGTCTTCCCACAGAGCAGATGTGCTGACAAAGGGCAACCCCTCCTCTGTGATGAGCAGGGAGAGCTGATGGATAGGGGACCCCATTTCACAAGCACAGATGGGGAGCTGACTCAGGGCTCAGCCGTGGGAGAAGGGTCTGACCCTCTTCTCACAGGAGGCTCAGCTGTCTGTCCCCGCAGCAAACAGCAGCTCTGCCAGTTAGAACTTCTTAGTTGTTCACCATCCCAATCATTTTTCCCTGATATTCTCCAATTTTATACATTTTTAAAATTTCCTGGTTTTGCTCCATTTACTACCACATCTCTATTTCTTTTTCCCCATTGTGTGTGCTTCATACCTGTCACCAGTCTAACCTCAAGTTCCTATTTATAGAACCATCAAAGTCAGTGAGTCTGGACTGAGTGGTGTCTGCAGTGACTTGCTGCTGTCTCTATGAACTGCTTCCAGGAAGCACGTGGTCACAGCCTGCAGAACTCGCTCTACATCTCTGTGGATGGCACAGTCTCTGTGGGATCAGGCACTGTGTTGGGCAAAGGAGAAGTGGAAACAGTCCCTAAAATTTCTGCATCCTCCATCCTAGTGCACACGGTAGAGAAATGGGACTCTGCTGCCCACTGCAGTGCTTTCTGGGAGGTGAACATGGGCAGACGATTAGAGCCAACTCAGTCAATGAATATCATTGCTACTTCATCTGTTATTATGTATTCAGGAACCACAGTCACCCCCTATATGCTTCTATGCAGTCTCTTATGAGAGCATTCATGTGATTTTACAGAGTTGGCAAATTCTCTATTTTCTCCCAGAGGAGCCTTTACATCTGTATGTACAAGTGTTCAGCCTCATTTGCCCATACATTATTTCTCTCCCACGTGTATTTTTGTGTCATTTATGCATATTCATGTGGCCCAACATCCCCATTCCCTCGATTTCTCTACCATGATGCATATGGTTTTTGTTCACTTCTTTTCAGCTAATCAATTAATATTGCATGAAGTTCCTCACTTGATTCAAAAATGAATGTTACATTAAATATTATTCACTTTTCTAGAGGCTAAACTATAAAAAACATGGCATGATCTAACTCCAGCCAGGACAGGTTGCAATGACAAGCATATTTCATGAATGCCTTGGACCGCTGATATTTAAATTTAAACAAAACTTGAAGTGATTAATATTAATTGAGTCTCAGGAAAAGTGTTTGAACTCTCTCCAGCTTTGAATATCACTGTGTGGGTAAAATAATCCAGTGTATGTCAAGTGTTTTAGAACTAATAAGGGCCAAATTACACTAAGGACTTATGATCTTATTATATCATCACTCATTTCAGTAAGCTTTCTGCTAAGAATTCTCTCTGAATGGTAGCTAGTGTTCATGAAGCTCTCACTACAGGGAAGGCATTTAGCTTGCTCCAGCAATGGATTTAACAATTATTAACATGGACCATGTAGCAAAAAAGAAGATATGGAAGTGACAGAACATGGCTGGTCACAGAGTACAAAAGTGTTGGATGTTGAATTAGTGCTGCATCTCCTCCTGTTTTCCTAAGAAAAGAGAAAGCAGCAAAAAAGAGGAAGTGCTACTTTTGGTGAGGGAGTTAGATTTTTACATACTGGTTTCATTTTGGCCCCATCCTGGCTGTGACCCAAAGAACATGAGTGTTTGTAATAAGATACATGTGCTATATAAAAAAGAGACTAAATCAGTATTTCTCACCTGGGTGCAATCCAGCCTTCAGGGGACTTTGGAAATATCTAAAATAACTAAGAAAACACTTTCTCTCTGTTAAAATACTGTGAAAGTACCTCTAGCATATAGAGGGTATGAGCCATGGTTGCTGCTACAGGTGTCATGATTTTTTGGACAGCTTCTCTCCGCTCCTCCAACCATGACCAGTAACTATGTAGCCCAATGCCATGGGATTTTATTTCTCTTTACCCCATTATTTCATTAAGCAAACTGTTAATTAAATTGCTTACTTCTAAGGAGTTAATATAGATATATACATATTTTTAACTGATAAAGCAGTTGGACCCAGGTATAATTACAGTGTACAGTATGTCATTTCAATACACATATACAATACATAGGGATCATAATAAAGAAATTGACATATCTAGTAGCTCAGAAATTTGTCATTTATTCATGCTGCGAATATTTAAAATCTTCCTCATATACTGTGAAATATTCAATTGATTGTCAACCACAATTATCATATCATGATCTAGAACATTAGAAACTCTTCCTCCTAAAGAAGGAAGGGAAAAAGAAGAAGACATAAATCTATATATATGTATATGTAAGATCGCTAAAATGACTATACTGCTGAATGTATTAGTTATTGAGAAAAACGGTTAATACTTATATGATTAGATCAATTTTACATGTCTGTATCTGTTCATGTAAACAACCGTGTTGAAGGTAATGATACACAATACAGCAACCATTGTCAAGTTCCTACCATCTTGTTTTGTAAACGATAATGTTACTGTTTTGGATTTGCTGTTGTCATTTGTTTGTCTCTTTTGCTTTTGGTCTTTCTTTTCTGTATCTTTTTTCTCTTAAATAAAAAAGAAAGAAATTACTCCTCCTGCCCAAATGCACCCTGTGCCCATTCAGCATCCTGTCTCCACATCTCTCTCCCACTTACCCTTCCCAGGTTCTGGTAACCACTGTCTTTTTCTCTATTTTGTTGAGATCAACTTTTAAGTCCCTACATAGTAATAGAAACATGAACGCCTTATAAATAACAGACTGATAGAAGTGCTGTATATTTGTCTTTATTTGCCTGGCTTATTTCATGTAACAATATGTCTTTCAGTTACAACCATGTGGCTGCAAGTAATAGAACTTCCCTCACTCTTATGACTGAAGAATATCCCATTGTGTGTACATACCAGGTTCCCTTTATCTGCGCATCCATTGCTGGACACTTAGGTTAATTTCAAATCTCCACCATTGTGAATAGTGCTATAATAAACAGCTGAGTGCAGACACATCTGTGGAATGCTGATTTCTATTCTTTTGTCTATATGCTCAATACTGAGGCAAACCTATCTCTATCCATAAATATGTAGAGAAAAAAATTAAAAGGAAAATTAAAAGAAAGATGCCTCTGTTGATAGTTTCACATCACACTGTACTTACTTATTAAAAACACTAGATTATGATTCATCTGAATTTTTATTTACAATTTCTGTAATATTGCATGATCATTTCATCAGATGGAGATTATCATAAAACCCACCCCCACAGAGCCATTCAGTAGATGAAATTAAATAATATCAGACAATATCTACATTGCTTGAAGAGTAGCAAGTGTTTGATGATTGTATGATGTTATATTAATCTTAAGGTTACACTTACATAACAAACACAATGATGGTTTGAGAACAATCATCTACATGACATAAAGATCAGGCATTTTTATGGCCCAGAGTGAGGAGAAGCTGAATTCCACATTGAACTGTATTATATCTTCCAACAGCTGAAGCCTAGTTCCTGTTAGGCACAACCAGGATACACATGAAATGTTATTTCTCAGAGTCATACCCTGTTTTTTGAGAAACTCCATTGGCTTAAAAAATACTCCTGTGGTTGACACAGTTAAATTATATCAATGGAATATGGTGGCAACCGACATTTTGTTCTCTTGTTAAAAAATTAAATACGTGTTTGTTATCTTAGTTCTGAACCTAGAGCAAATCACAGAACATTAGATATGGGGACAAAACACAGAAAATATGTCTTCAGGACTCCAAAACAATGCTTTTTTTGCTATGAAATTGAAAGAATAAACGTGTGGGTGGTTCAAAGAACCATCTGTGTCCCAGGTCAAATGAATCCATATGCATCATGGATGAATTTCTAGACAGTTAACCCACTCACCCCATCTGTCCAGCTCCTGTGGGGCAGAAAACCCCAAAAATGTTCCTCACTGCAGCAGATCATGAAGAACTCCAGGAAATCACCTGACCCTCCACTTCTTCATAAGCCCCAGGACAGCCTAACTCTCCTGTTACTGACCTGGCGCCTCAGTTCACAGGGTCCTCATTGTCTCACCTGCTCCCTGGGAAGTCAGTCTGGCAGACAGCATGCTGCTCCTGGAAGCAGTCCTCCTCTCCTCCCTCTGGGCTTGTGAGTCATTTCTAGTCAGTTCCATCCCCAAAAAAAGAATGAAGTGCTACTTTTTTGTTGTCTCTTCTTCTCATACCATCTACTCACGGAAACTTCTCTTGTTTGTTTTCAGGTGGATTGGGGCAGCCAAAGCAACCCGAAATAGTCATTTCCAGAGCAACAGATAAGAGTGCTGACGTATTTTGTAAGACATCTATCTCAGATTTTTCAACTACAGCAATACATTGGTACCGACAGAAGCCAAATGAAGGTTTACAGCACCTCCTGTATACTTGGAAGAGCACTAATAAAGTTAACTTTGGTGGAAAGAAGAATAAATTTGAAGCAAGCAAAAATTCGAGGACTTCCACTTCGACCTTGAAAATAAACTTCTTAGAGAAAGGAGATGAGGCCATGTACTACTGTGCTTACTGGATTTATGGTAGCACCGCATTACAGTTACAAGAATAATCTACACAAGAAATACCTCCAGGTCTGTGCCAACCCACATCCTTCACATATGGGCAGCCCCAGTGCCACTCTGCCCCTCCCCACACCCACTTCCGTGGCTGCCAGGGAAACTCAAGGATTTCATTCTCCTAGCAAGACACATGAGGTCACCAATTATTATCTACATATGGATTATGTACCATTATTTCCTACATCATAGTGCTATGTGCAAGCTCTAAAAATATAAGATAGAAGACTCAAATGGAGCCCAGTTATTTGCTACTTGCCTTCAAGAGATTTCTTGTGGCTGAAAGCTTCAGAATGAAGGCAGGAGAGGCAAATATGTCAGGAAGCCAGAGTATTTACTGCAGAAGTATCTCCAGATATTGTTATTTTCCCATTTTATTCATGAAAAGTGGAGGATTTCTGAGTCAAAATGATCCTTGGAAATAGTTCTATATCTTTCATTAGAATTGTGTAAGCATCCTGAAGAAAACTAGCGACCACTTCACCTGTTAGTAAACTATAAGTTCACTGGGAGATACGACACCGAAGCACAAACCCTGCGTCTGGGAATAGGATGCAGCTTGTTCCACACCTGGGGCTTCTGACTGGACAGATCAAACCCAGCTCCAGTCACAGGCTGTGAAGACCTTGTGCTTAAGAACTCTAGAAAAGAATTCTGAATAAGAGGATCAGACAGATAAAAGAATGGCAAAACCTGTTGTTTGCATTTATAGAGAAATCAGAGAAATATGACTCACAGATCAACAGAGGAAAAGTAATCATAGACAACTATTTCAATTGCTTTATGCTTATTTTGTGGCAAGTAGTTGGAAGATTGAGAACATTCAAAGAGGAACGGAATGTTGAAAACCAAACTATAAATATTTGTTTCAAAGTTCTTTGGTCCTTGAAGTCTGGTTTCAAATGAAAATTAATGAGAAAAAATTCTTCCATCAGAAATTTTTCTCACACTGATATATTTGCTAATATGAACATCCTATTGCTTAACAATCATACACATAGTTTGCCTTGTAAAATGGAAAGAAATGGAAAATATCTGTCACCAATCAGTTGGGTTCTTTTGCTCAATTTGATAAAAATCTTGAATTGAAAAAGTGTAGCCTCCTGGAGATTAGAAACTCTAGGCTTTGAGAACCAGTGTGGGACAACTCTGAGCTTTGAATTACAAGTGCACTTTAACTCTTAGTGTTATAGCTCTTATCGTTATGGTTCTAAGGTTTGAGTGTTAGCACATCCTGGCAGCAGTCAGTTGTTCTTGTGAGCTCCTGAGGCTATTCCACATTCCTGTTTTCTGAAGCTTTTCCACCAGATTCCAGCATCAATCTGGGGAAATCCTCTACTGTTCTCCAATTATCTCTGCGGGTCTTCTGAATCTTTTCAAGTAGACTGCTCCCTGAACATTTTCAGAATCCCCTGGCAATTCAGGTCTAATTGGCCTTAGTATTTCCTGCTCCTTTTTAGTGCAATATGCTTGGCCTACTTGTTATGGTTACATCTAACCTCCCCACACCAAGGCTCATGTGTTCAGAAGTAGAGCTTTTGGAAGCTAATTAAGTCATGGGACCATTGAATTCATCACTGGATTCATCCATTCATGAGTTTATAGCTAAGTTTACTATTAGGAGGTGGAGCTCAGTTAGACGCAGGAGTTCATTATTGACATTACATAGTAGGGTATATTCTTGTCTTCAGCCACTTCTGATCTGTCTGGCTCTCCTGTGCTTGCTCTTGTTCTTTGCTACCATGGTATGAGCAGCTCTTCCATGCAGTACCCTTTGCCATGATATACCTGCCTCTCAGCCATGTGAATATGAACCAAAACTTCTAAAACTATGAGGCAAATCAATCTTTTCTCCTTCAAATTGCATATGTCAGGTGTTTGCTCCGCAATGGAAAAGCTGATTAATACAGTTCTGCATCCAAGATAAAATCACAAGTAGGCAGTAAGACCACCTAAGGGATAATGTTTTTATTTTGTTGGCTGTCTTGGTAATGCACTGGATAGAGCCATCCTGGACTGATCTCTGGAATGTGAGGTGCTATTTTCTAGTCTCCTGCATCTCACTGGACAATCTTGGAACTTTCAAAGGACTGGCAGAGGGGTATAGGATCATCTATACTGACTTCAGGGCAGAAATGTATGGGATAAACCCATGTCTAAAGCCTGCTACAGACTAAATGCATCCGTGGGCCATCACTGTGACAGCTTGGCCACACTGCAGGAGCAGCAAGACAGTGCCAAAGTTGTGACTGGTGCTACTTTCAGTGAGTGTCCAAAAGAAGCAAGTTTGTTAATCATGGCCTACTGGGAATGAAGGATATCTCCATTTCTGATCCATCATTAGTGGTCTTTCAACTGCTCTTCACAACAGCCCAGAGAGACAAGGGCATCAGTGCTTTCAGTGAAACTATAAAGCCTGAAGGTGTCAATGTCCTTTAAACTGTAATCATTAAGGCAACCATAGCAGAGTCAAGAAGACAATACTGCGAACACTAAATATGACCCCAGAGGAGCACCAACTGGAGGGATATAACAGCTGATAGGGAGATCATACTCTCCTTGGATGCCAAGTAGAGAAGAGGGAAGGGTTGGGCCTAACTCCTCTAACTCACACTCATTCTCCATTTCTCCCCTGTAGGGGCCAGGCTGTACTATGAAGTGCAGAGATGCTATTGAAGCCCAGTTAGGTAGCACTAAGGGGGCTCCAGGGCATCTTTCCAGAGGTAGAACAGAACCTCAGGTCCCAAACCTTGTCATGGTGAAACCTGACCCTGTTGACCACAGGAGAAATCCCCAGAGAGCCTGGCTCAGTCTCAGTACACTCTGCCTCTCACCAGATGTGCATAGATGCAAAGGAAAGAATACATGAAGATGGTTAAACCCAGCCTGACAACACGGAAACTTTCCAGAAAGAAAGGCATGAAAAGATAATCAGGCATCCCAGCATATCTGTGCTAAATCCTTCAAGGAGATTACTTCTTTTATCCTCTAAAAGGGTGATGGTGTAATGGGATAATACTGAACCGAATAATGAGACCAGAACCAAATCGGAGGTTTTGGGAGCTTTTTAATAATAACCAGCCGGGACTGTCTGAAGTTCCTACACGCAGGTAGGTTCAGAGCAGTCCTGAACCCTGACAGTGAGCAGAATTTAAAGCAAAAGCACAAGCTTGTTAGGTAAGGTCATTCTGTGGGCAAGCTGATAAGTCATCATATGTTATCTTTGAAAAGAAACAGGGGCCAGCACAGCCTGGTAGACAGTCAGTTAGTATCCGTGTTTTTAAAAACAAAGGGGAACAAAGGGGAACTGAATTATGAGTGAACATAGTCTTATATTTTACAGGGTTTCAGCTAGCCTAACACATTGGAGGACCCTGTTGCAGTGGCCACAAGGGTCACAGGAGGTGAAGTCACCTTGGGTGCTCCTCAGACTTCTGATATGGGAACCTGGTGATTCACTCCAGTGAAGGACTGAAGGAAAAGAGACACTTGATCTATGTGACTTCATAGTAACAAAATACTCTGTAGTTATTAAAAATTTTTTTTGAAGAATTATGAGTAAACTTGAAAATATTTGCCATATTTTTAAGACAAATGTGGAACACAGGACCGGTTTCTGCAGTGAGCATTCAGATACATCAATGGATATGCTGATGAAAAACAAATGGGTAGGAATTTCCCAAACTCTAACTAACAGCAGTCTCCAAAAGGACATGTGGTATTAATTTAGCAAAAAACCTCTAATATATATATATAGAGAGATAGATAGATAATAAGTTTAACATTATACTGATTTATACATGTAAGAGCAAAAGGCATTCTATAAAATATAATTGTATCTATAATACACATGGTTATATATGTATGTCATCTTACCTAGTCATGTTACCACATATTCCACACTATTTATTTATTTATTTATTTATTTACTTTTTTTTTGTTTTTTAGTACTTGGGATCGAACTCACAACCTCATGCCTACTAGGCAGGTGCTTATGACACTGAGCTAAATCCCCGGCCCCTCCATACCATTTAGTAGTATTGAAACAAAAAATAAGCTACATTAAAGTTGAAAGTAACTCTGGTTACTATGCCACAGAAGGCCACCAAACTGTGTGCATGCTCTGCAAGGTCTATTTTGTAAATAAAGTTTGACTGACACACAGCTTTGACCTGTTGGTTACATGCTGCCTACAGTTGCTTTTGCACTACAGGGAAACAGTTGAGCAGTTGTCACAGACACTCTCATAGCCTATGTGTTTACTATTTACCACTATAAAGAAAATATTTTGTGTAATTTATTTGAAGGTGATATGCTGATGAGTGATATTTATTTTTATTTTATATTTCCCTAATTTTAATATATCCTCAATGAGCTGTTAGATATTTTCCTTCTGATGTTAATGATGTGGCTTTGTACAAATTACTTCACACATCTTTGATTCACTTTCCTCACATAAAAAGATAATATAATAATTTTTCTCTGAATGAACTTTGAGAGAAACAGTAACACAACAGAGATTACTTCTTTATGTTACCTTTTCAGATGGTAAAATTACTGAAGAAATCTGTTAATGTATTGTTAGAAAACTGCTTCCGCAGGCTGTGCTGATGAAACACCATGGCCTTTTTCCTGCCTTCCACGGGTCCTAGCTGTGCATGCAGGCCACACTTCCACCTCTGCATCAC
>RJWM01029039.1:0-24850 GCA_004363535.1 Dasyprocta punctata | reverse complement strand
TATATATATATATATATATATATATATATATATATAAAAGTAAACCCAGAAATCTGTATTTTTAGGAGTTCTCCAGGTAATGCTGAAAGATATCTAGGTTTGGGAAGCAATGGCAAGAACTCAATTCTGTGTGTAGAATTAATTTTAATATTTATCACAATGGTTTCCAGTACTATGTATGGCTGCTGCACAATTTCTCAGGTAAGTCGCAAGGGGAAGGGAGCTGGTATTTTCCTCTAGCTCCCCTTGTATGATGATAAATATGTCTATAGGAGGTGGATACAAATGAGCTGCAAACTCCCTTTGAGATTTCCAGCTGATTATTGGTAGGAAACATGGAGATTATCCAATGTAATTTTTCATTTAGAGTTGAGGAAACATTTGTAGAGATAGTGAAGTTACTTGGTAAGATCACGCAGATGTGTGAAGTCAGAACCATTTGGAAATGGAGCTCAGGCCTCCTCAGACCTCAGTGTTTTTATCAATTAGTGAAAGGTCTTTGTAATCAGACTTCACTCTCGTTTTCCAGTCTTGTTTCCTATCATTATATTTTAAAGTTATTGTTCAACTTTCCTCAGTACCCTGGGCATTCTGTCATACAGTTGACATCCAGTGAAATACCAGCCCAGAGTGTCTGTTTCTGTCTTTCAGTGAAAGGCCCTGAGTTTTCATTGTGCAGTCAGTCACCCTTCACTTCCCCCTTGTTTGAATGGGGTTTCTCCATCCCTGACCCGAGGAACAGGGTGTGATCTGAACCCGGATATTCGAACACTGAGTGATTGCCTCAGTGAGAACTGGGACTAAGCCAGTCCAGAGTGAGTCGGGCACTTTGTTTTGGCCCACTGATAAAGAGAGATTCTCTCTGCCTCAGGCTCCTTGGACAAGACATAACCTGCTGGTAGCAAGATGTGGATGCAACTGAGACAGCTTGTGGGAGAATAAAGATATTACGAAGACAAAGTCACGGGGAGAAAAGAGACAGGCTCTGATGTCACAGCCAGAGCATTTGGATATAGTTATTCTGTTTGTAGAACAGTTTCTGTATTAATCAGTTAATACAGTCAATAAATTGACTGCCAACTAAGCTATGTTTATCATTTTCATAAACTGCTTGCTTGGTTATCGGTAGAACTTGCCTGATGTCTATTAGCTTAAGCAAGTGGGAAATTCTTCCAGAACTGGAAAAATACTAAACTAGGCACCTGCAATCTGCTTGAAGAAACGTACTTGATTTTATGAAATTTAATTTTTATATGGGAAGAAATAATTTTTTCAAAACAACTATGAAAAAGTAAGCATGTAAGTGATTCTGTGGGTCAGAAAATGGTAGGTAATATGTAAAAACAAAACAAAACAGGAAGCCCTCAGTAACTAGGTTGGTCCTACTCTGATAGATCAGGGTCCAGGCCTTTGGCAGTGTAACCTGCTACCAACCTCCTCGATGGACATGGTGTCCAGGCCCTTTCCTGTGGACTTTGGCTCCAGACCTTTCCCAGTGCCACGTGAGACATTTGAGACAAATTCAAGCCCCACTCTAGAGCAGGTTATCCTTTATGGATGTAGGCTCCAGTCTTACTCCCACAGATGCAGGTCTATCTCAGTGGATAACTGCACCAAGCCAGGCTTCTAGACTCACAACTCAAGCCCCACGCTGTAAACTGAGGCTCTGGGCTGGCTCTTGTGGACTGAGTCACTAGACTGACTCACCTACTCACCTAGGTAGGTACTCGGCCAACATCTCTGAGGTCTCCAGTATCGTACTATTTTGCAGACCATGCTAGTGACTGTGAAGTCTCTGGCCCAGCTGACTGTTAGAAAATGAGACTTTCCCCACCTAAACCAAATTGTGAAGACTGGGATCATTATCTACTTTCTCAAATACACAGACATAAGCATATGGCTACAAAGTTCATGAATAACCACAGGAACACAACATCACCAAAGGAACAACATAAAACATCTCTAACGGATTCAAAGCAGTAGAGATTTATGAACTATGTGAAAAAGGACTCAAAATAATCTTCTTAAAATAATTCACTGAGCTACAGGAGAACATAGACGACTAAATGAAAACCAGAAAATAATACATGAAAAAACTTAAAACTTCAATAAAGAGATTAAATTTACAAAAAATAAACCAAGAAGAAATTCTGAAAGTAAAGAACATAATTACTAAAATGAAAATGAAAAATTCCATAGGGGTCTTTCACAGCAAACTTAATCAAGAAGGAAACAGAATTAACAAGCACCAAGATAAGTTACTTGAGATTGCTTAGTAAGTGGGATAAAAATTTGGAAGCTTGAAGAAATCTTGTGGTGATTATGGGATTCCATCAAACAAACCCTTATACTTCTTATGAGATTTTTCTGATGGAGTAGAGGAAAAGGAAAGGGTAGAAAATTTGTTAAAGGGAATTTCAGGGCCCTTCTCAAATCTGTATAGGAAAATGAACATCAAGGTTCATGAAATGCAAAGATCCCCTTAATAGATTAAAGACAGAAAAATATTCAAAAAGATACATGCTTATTAAAATTTTAAAAGTCAAAGCCAAATCATTTCGAAAGTACAGAAAATCATATTGTCACAAACATGGAAATATATGTAAGACTAGTAGCAGATTTCTCACCAATAACCTTGCATGTTAAAGTAGAGTAGGATGACATAGTCAAACTCCTGAAAAAAATCCACCATTCAAGAATCTTATACCTGGCGAGACTGTCTACTAAAGATGAAAGATCAATATAGACTTTCCAAGACAGACAAAGCCCATGGAAGTTGATTTTCACCCATTTTACCTTATAATTAATGTTAATGGGAGTTCTTCAGGTTGAAATGCAAAGACACTAACAACATGAAAACACAGAAGGTACAGAAGTTACATTAAGGATAAGGTAACATTTGAAATACTTTAGTGCTATACTAATGATACATAAATCATTCTAAACTTTAGCATAAAACTTAAAAGACAAAAGTATTAATAATAAACATAGTCATAATTTGTTAATGGATACACACTATATGAAAGTTACAAATTTTGGTATCAATAGCATAAAATTTGAAGGAAGAAGTTAATGTAAGGGTTTTTGTACACAGTAGAAGTTAGCAGTTTAAAATAGGCTTAAAACTTTAATGTGCTTTACATAAGTACTATGCTGCCTGCAAAAAAATTCTGTCCTAGATACACAAAAGATAGAGAAAGGCATCAAGTGTACAGTTATGAAAATCATAAAAACAAAGAAAAACTTGTTAAATAACAAAACAAGCAAACTATAAAAGAAAAAGCTGTTATCAAAATGACAAGAAGTCATTGTCTACCAATGATTACTTCAAATGTAAAGGAATAAAGTTATACGATCAAACAGGGTCCATCAGCTGAGTGGATAAAGATTCAACAGTATGCTGTTGATGAGACTTATTTTAGTTTTACTATACATTTAAACTGGAAGTGAAGGGATAAAAAAATTCCATTCAAATGGTCAACAAAAGAGAAAAGAACTACTGTATTTAAATCAGACAAAATAGTCTTTAAATTAATAACTATAAAAATAGACAAAAATTATTGTATAATGACATAGGGGTAAATTCACTGAGGTGTAGAAGTTGTGAACACTTTAAAGTAAATAGTAATGAATCTGAAGGAAGAAATAGACAGCATTATAATTATAGTAGGGGACATTAGTACCCCACTTTCAAATCAAGCAGAGGAGTGAGAGGGTTGAGCCCACCAGGTCATGTCCTCACTGATACACTTCCTCCAACCAGGCTTTACTAGCAAGCTCAACCTTGCAAAGGTGAAAGATTTTGGATTCTGTTGGCGAAAGGCCACCTACAGAATTAATTTCACCAGATTCAGTTTATTATGCTCAGCCATTCAGGCACTCAGAGACCTCTGCAACCACTGGCAAAATGCAAAAGGCGCAGGCCAGTGCTCCAGCTGGATATCGACTTGGACATCATTCGTATGGTGCTGGTTTTATGGGCAGGGACCAGTGTAAGCATTGTGGGTTCAGGGAGGCTTCTATCCAGATTTCAGAAGGCCCGGGAAGCCAGGCGGTGTGCCACTGAGAGGACGGTGTGGGAAGCTGTGAGAATGAGGCCAAAAGTACAGTGGAGACCCAAGGAAATTACAAAAGCCAAGAATGTTGATGGTCTGAGGAAAACTGCAAGGAATCTGAAAAGCCAGCCCAGGAGAGAAGCCATGAAGGCTATAATCACCTCTGGAAGTACCACAGGGGCAGGGCTACCCAAGCCATTTGGAGCTTACATCTTACCACAATGTACCCAGGATGCTGGATATGAGACTATGAGATTTAATATTTGCCATGCTAGGCTTCAATCCTACATTGATCTCATTTTTCATCTTACTGCTATTTTACCCTTTTTGAATGAGAATGTTTACTCTCTGCCTTTGTATGTTGGATTTGACTTTCTTTTTTGATTTTTACAGGGCTCACAAAAAAGTGTTTGCCTTAATTCTCAGAGGAGACCTGAATTTGGACTTTTCAGTAGTGCTGTAATTGTTAGGACTTTGGCAATTATTCAAGAGAGTTAAATGCATTTTACATGAAGGGATATGTGTGAGTTCTTTGGGAGCCAGGAGCAGAATGTTATGGTTTATGTCTAGATGTCCCCTCAAAGCCTCAAGCACTCATGGGTAGGGCTTTTGGGAGGGAATTACATCATAGGAGTATGAAATTCGTCAGTGGATTAGTCCTTTTTTTTTTTTTTTTTGCGGCACCGGGGATTGAACTCACAGCCTTGTGCCTGCCAGGGCAGGCGCTTAAGCCACTGAGCCAAACTCCCGGCCCTGGTTTTTTGAGGCAGGGTCGCACTATGTAGCTCAGGCCGGCCTTGCGCTCGCACTGTAGCCCAAGCCGGCCTCGAACTCACAACGCTCCGCCTACCTCAGCCTCCCGAGTGCTGGGATTAAAGGCGTGCGCCACCACGCCCGGCTTAGTGGATTAGTCCTTTGATGGGTTTATAGGTGAATGTGATGTTGGGAGGTAAGGCCTAATTAGAGGTTACTAAGAATATAACCTTGAAAGGTACATTTCCGTCCTTCCTCCTTCCTCACTTGATCTCTCTTCTCTCTCTCTCTCTCTGTCTCTGTCTCTCTCTGTCTCTGTCTCTCTCTCTCTCTTCTTCCTGCTTTCCATGCCATGAGCAATACTCTGCCACGCTGTCCTGCTGCCTTGCCACACCACTCTGTCTTGGAGCAGGCTGACTACGGACTGAACCCTCAACAAACTGTGAGCTGAAATAAACCTTTCCTCCTTCAAACTGTCAGGGTCAGGAATTGTACCTCAGCAACAGGGAAGCAACCAAGACAACTACAATAAAGAAGAAGATAATTCTCAAGTAAATAAACTAACATTAAATTTAAGATACTAGGAACAGAAGAACAAACTAAGGTGATTTAATAGAAGGAAGGAAATTATATATGCAAGTGTAGAAATTAATAAAATAGAATCAAGAAAATATGAGATCGATGAAACTAAGTGTTCAGCTTTTGAAAACATGAGCAAAACTGACAAAGCTTTAGGTAGACTAAGAAAAAGAGAAGAACCTCCAATAAATAATGTTTAAAATTAAAGAGATGTTGTAACTGATATCACAAAAATATAAAAGATAATAACAGAGTGCCATAGAGAACAGTGCCGAAAAATTAAATAATCTAAAAGAAAGAAAGAAATTTATAGAAAAATACAACCAACTAAGATTGACTGGTGTTGTAGTAGAACATATTAACAGACCAACAGCAAGTAAGAAAATTGAATTAGCAATTTAAAAACTCCAAGAAGAATGTCTCAAGGTGTGTTAGTTTCACAGGCGATTTTATCAAATGTTTAAGGAAGAATTAGCATCTTTTCAAACTTTTAAAAAACTGAAGATGAAACACTTCCACTTTGTAACAAGACTGACATTATCCTGATACCAGAGCCAGATAAAAATACTACACGAAAAATATATTGTTCAATATGCCTGATGAACACAGATGCAACTGAATTCTAGCAAGTTAGTTCAATATCGTATGCAGTGGGTCATAAACTATGATCAAGTGGGGTTTATCTCTGAGGTGCAAGGATAGATCAGCATATGCAAACAAATAAAATGATATGTCACATTTAAATAAATGATAAAATAATTATTTCAGCAGCTATAGAAAATTTTCAAAATCCAACATCCTCTCAGGATTTGCAGGGAATGCACCTTAACATAATACGGACTATGCATGGCAAGCCCATACCAAAATCTTACTCAGCAATAAGATGCTGAAAACTTTTCCTTTAAAATGAGGAATAAGGCCAGGTGTGGTGGCTCACGCCTATAATCCCAGCACTCGGGAGTCTGAGGCAGGAGGATCATTGTGAGTTTGAGACCAGGCTGGGCTGCAAAGTGAGCTCAAGGCCAGTCTGAACTGCATAGTGAGACCTTGTCACAAAAACAAAAGTCAAAGCAAAACCAAAACAAACCACACACACACAAACACACACACACACACACACACACACACGCACAAACACACACACACAAAGGTGAGGAATAAGAGGAGAATTCCTCCTGCCATCATTTCTGTTAAATGCAGCGCTGAAAGTCCTAGGTAGAGAAATTATGCAAAAGAATCTGAATTAATTGAAAAGGAAGTAAAATTGTCCTGGATGACATGGTTTTATACAGAGAAAATTCTAAAAACTCTACCTCAAAACTGCTGGAACTAATAAACAAATTCAGTAAAGTTATAGGATACAAAATTAACAAATAAAAATCAATAGCATTTCTATACACTAACAACCAGAGAAATAAATTTAAGAAAAAATGTCTAGAATTAAATTGGAAAAGGAATTTAGGAATAAATTTAATCAAGGAGGTGGAAGATCTATATTCTGAAAACTACAACCTTGATTAAACAAACTATGGAAGATGCAAATAAGTATAAAAATGTCCCATGTCTATGTATTGGGAGAATTCATATTAAAATACCAACAATACAATGCAATATACAGATTTAAGGCAATTCCTATGAAAATTCCAGGAATATTTTCCTCAGATAGAGAAGAAAATTCCTAAAGTTTGTATGCAGTCACAAAAGACTCTAAATAGCTAAGACAATCTTCAACAAAAAGTGAAAAATTAGAGGCATTACACTCTAATTTTTAGACATACAATAAAACTAAGAAAACAAAACAGTATACTACTGGCATTTAAAACAGACATAAGGAAGACAATAGAGAATTCAGGAACAAATCTATCATTTGTAGTTAATCAAAGTGCAACAAAAGTGCTAACAATACAGAAAGGAGAAACAACAGTCTCTTTAATGGATGATGTTGGGAAAACTATATATTCACAAGTAGAAGATGAAATAGGAGCCTTACATCACACTTACATACACAAAAATGAACTCAGATTAAAGACTTACACATTAAACTCAAAACTTTAAAACTACTAGAAGAAAACATAAGGAAAACTCTTGATATTAGTCTGGGTAATGATTTTTTAAAATAACCCCCAAAGCATAGACAACAAAAGCAAAAGAAAAAACAAACAACCCCCCCAATAAACAAACAAAAAACCAAAACCAAAAAACCAAAACACTAACAATAAAAGCAACAAAAATTCACAAATGGCATTGCAGAGAGCTAAAAAGTTTCTGCACAGCAAACAATTGACAAGAATGAAGAGACAGTGGGAGGAAAAATTTGCAAATCATATAGGTGATAAGACATAAATTATTCAAACAACTCATTAGCAATGAAACACACTGATCAAAATATGGAAAAAAATTCTAAATGAATGTATTTCCAAAGAAGACATAGAATGGCAAATAAGTATATGAAGAAATGCTAAGCATCTTTAATCATCAAAGAAATGCAAATAAAAACCACAAAGAGATATCACCACACACCAGTTAACCTGCCTTCTGCGGAAAAGAGGAAAGATAGCAAGCACTGTCAAGAATAGAGACAAAAAGTGGTCACTGCACACCTTGGTGGGAATGCCAATCAGCACAAGCATTTTGTTTGTTTTTTTGTTTTGTTTTTTTTTTTGCGGCACCAGGGATTGAACTCACAACCTCACGCCTGCCAGGGAAGGCAGCACAACCATTTTGGAAGACTGCTATTTAAAACTGCTACATGATCTGTTTCTAGGTGTATACCCAAATGCACAAAATCAGAATGTCTAAGAGACAGCGACACCTTAATCTTCATTGTGACAAAATTTGCAATAGCCAAGACACTGGATCCACCTAAGTGTCTTGTGAAGGATGAATGAGCCAAAAAATTGAGATGGGGTGGGGGGCATATTATTCAGTCTTAAGAAAAGAAGGAAATCCTACCATTTGCGACAGCATGGAAGACATGATATTAAGTGAAATAATCTAGGTACAGAAAGACTGCATCGAATGTAGAATCTGAATTAATTAAATTCACAGAAATTGACATAGAATGTTAGTTACCAGGATCTTGGAGAGTTCTGCTTATGAAGAAATGGTAGTCAAAAGTATGTGATTTCAGTAACACAGGATGAATATGTTTTGAAACTCTGTAATACAGCTTGATGAATATAATTAAAATGATAACATATGATTAAAAAGTAAAGGAATAAAGAAATGGTAGTTGCCCGTCATTCACAGGGAACCGGTACCTGACCACCACCATCCCCTCACCGAGATCTACAGACACTCGGCCTTTTATATAAAGCGGCATTGAATTGGCATGTGCCCTATCCCATCCTTCTCTATACTTGAGATCATCTCTAGGTTACCAATGATACTTCATATAACACTCCTTTATCATTTAGGATACGCCAAAGGAACGCATGGTGGAAGTTCAAAGAGAGAAGTGTAGCCCTTTTTCTGCTTTTGCTGGCAGCTACAGTTGTGCTAGCAGTTGGAATAGTGGGTGTTATGGTTTGGATAAAAGATGTATCCCGCAAAGGCTCATGTGTTCAGAGGTGAGACTTTCGGAAGTTGTAGGATCCTGGGACCGCAGTGCTCATCATGGATTACCACTGGTGAGTTCACCACTGAACAAGCTACTAGGCCCAGGCAAAGGAAGTGCGACACGGGAGGGTGCCTTTGGGGCCTTGTGTCTTGTTTCACGCCCCCTCCTTCCGTGCTCTCATTCTCTCTGCTTCTGACTCCCATGAGATGAGCAGCTTCTGTCTGCCATGCTCTGCACTCTATGGGACAAAAAAATAAATGGAGATGGGTGACATTGGGCTGAAAGTTCTGAAGCCATGAATCAAAACAAACCTTTCTTCCCTTAGGTTATTATTCTCATATCTTGTCAGTGATGAAAAGCTGATGAGCACAGTGGGTAACCCAGTGCCTGGAGGATACAAAAGCCATCAGCTCCATGGGTACAGATGCAGATAGCACATCACTAGGCTGGGGTGAGTGGTGGTGGTGGTGTGGGTCGAGGGGTTGGGGAGCCAGAAATCATTTTAAGCTGCAGTAAGTTTGAGATTTTATTAGATATTTAAGTGGGGGTATCAATAATTGTATCATCTGGAGTTTAGGAATGAGGTTAGGATGCAGATACAAATGTGAAAATTTGTGATGTCATTTAAAGCTGTGAGATTGAGAGGGTCATTTAAAAACATGGAATACTACCCAAATCCTAGGAATCTCTGGCAGTCAAAGCTCAGGGACAAGAGAAAGCAGCAAACGAATTTGGGGCAAAGTGACCAGTGGGGAAGCAGGTGTAGTGACCATCAAATATGAGGCAGCGGCTCACCTTGTCAAATTGGTGGACGAGTCAAATACGAGGAAGACTGAAAATCAACAGATGGATTTAGCAATGGAGGTTATGGTGATCTTGACAGAAGTAGTTTTTATAGTGTATGGATGCAAATGTTGGTAATCTATTAAAACATTAAAATATATTTGCTGAGCATCTGTTTCATGCCAAACACTGGAGATGAGATGTGAACAAGAAATATACTGACCCTGTCCTATTTGAGTATTTAGTATAACAGTAAGCTCTAATTTCACACAGGAATAAACTTAAAAACAGACCCTGTATGTGTGCATGTCTATGCGCATGTGTGCACTTGAAGGAAGAAAGTGAGAACACGCAGGCTGCAGAAATGGCGCCATGAGGTGGAGGACACATTGGACTGGACACTGCCTCTGTGAGCTGGGGCTTGCTGAGTGCTGTTTACCTTAATAGGTGTAGTCTTTGACATCTTTCAAAAGGGATTACTCAGTCTTTTTCATTTTTTATTTGGGGAAGTATTTGACTCAGTGCCATAATTTGATCTGAATCAGATTTTATCTCTGCAGTGCTTAGTTTAATTGCTGCTTTGATCAGACACTAAAATCTGAATAGTTGAAAAAATAACACACCACATTTTTACAGGCAGGATTGTTTCCATGCATTCTTTCTTCTGAATAGAAATGGTTATTCATGGCCCTTCCCCAACTAGAACTTGCAAAACCACATTTTATTCATCTAAATATTGTTTGATAGAAATCATGTAAAGCAGTATCTGAAACCCTAGCATTTTCTTAGATAACTTTTGGTTTAAAGTCCTGTGCAAATTAAAACAATTGAAACAAAATTTGAATGGTAGATACTTTACTGTGTATTACATTATAATCTGATACCTAAGTATTAATTTTCTATCATTCTGAATAAGAAATCACTAGATGATTGCAAAATGTCAGTAGTCTTTGAAGTTATTTTTCTGAAGATAAAGTTTCTCTTAAAGCATAGAAAAAGTTTACTTTTTCAAGTATATTGTAAGTGCACCCATACTTTGCATATTTTATTTGAAAACAAGTAATTCCACAAAACAGTATTAAACTATCAATGAATGTGCTTATGCCATGAGAAAGTCATTGTATGAAGAAGCTTATATATATTTTTAATTCAAGTAAAGAAGTAAGTCTGTACAGATATTGGCATAATTCATTTTGAACTTAACCTAGTAGTATTATTAAGTAGATATATGACTTCTCCTACATTCAGGTAATCTGAAATGGGAACGTGCTGTATGCCAAACACAGACATTTCAAGGAAAATATTTCCTCATTGTAGATTTCTCAGGAAGTGGGCAAGTTTGAGAAATTGTGGTCCCATTCTTAAAAAAAAAAAAAAAGAACAGTGAAATATTCAACACTACTTATGGTGGAAGTGATTAATTCAACTATCTAATACATGTAGAATAAAATAAAAGCACCAGGTGGCCGTAACACAAAAATTAGCTGATAAAATCAGAAAACCCTAATAAACTTCGTGGTTTAGAATTAGCTTACAGTCTTGATATTGCCAGACCCGTGGTCCCTCACAGACGGTGTCAGGCACATTTTCCTAGATTTCAGTAACTGGGGCCATAGAATTTGTGGTTGCAATTTAGACTTCTTAGTTTTCATTTGTTTAGTTCTGTGTATGTGTGTGTGTGTTTGTATGTGTGTGTGTTTATTAAGTCACTGCATTTCCCAGGTTTGGATCCACCCGAGCTTGTTATCCTCCTGCCTTTGCCTTCGAGATTGTTGGAAAGGTATCTATCACCAGGATCAGCTTCTATTGACTTTGGGATTTGTTCTATTTTTTCCTCCAGTTGTCCTGAAGTGAAAAAGAAAGTTGCTTCCCAGGCACCTGGCACCATCTGAGCCTGCCTCTGTCTCTGTGTAACTTCAGACAGTTTATTAGCTAATGGCATAACATTATCCTGTTTGTCAAAATTAGATTTGTAAGGGAAAAAATATCCCAGACATCTTCTGCCCCTTCACCTTTTATATTAATGTGATTATGAATTCCTGTTTGAAAAGTTAGATCACCTTTCAGTTTGGAAAAACAGCTCCATGCTGTCTCTGTGGGCTTTCTTCAGCTGACAAGATGGCTGTGAGTCTGGATTTAAAAAGGATTTTTCATTATTTACTGATTGCACAGGACTGCTCTTAAAGGATAACATATTTTCTTTTGATTAGAAACATTTAATAACAGTTCCCAGATTTTATTTCTCAAAATCAAAGGATTGCCATAATATGAAGCGGGAAGGGAAAGGAGGAAGGGTAGATGTACATTCTAGAACCTTCCTTATTTCATTTTGCTTTCACATAGTAATGTGCTACATGTGAAAGCAACTGTATAAAATGAATTTGTCTCTTGAAAAATAGGCTTTTGACACTTGGAGAAAAATATGTTATTAAATTAGACGGTACTACAGTGAGAATGGGGTCTAATCAAGATATGGTAGGACTTGCTAATTGTTCCCCCAAATCCATTTTCCTCTTGAATAGAATAGAAGAAATAAAGATAGGTTGAAAAGAGACAAGCAAAATCATAATTTTAAAAATGAAAATCATAGCTTCAGGACACAAGCAAGGTTTAATTTTTTTCTCTTTCTTTTCTCCCAAAACACAGTTAGACTGGAAAACACACTTTCACCTGCAAATGAGTTCAGCCACCCCATTTCTACTTGCAAATGATTCTCTTTCACCTATGAGTAGGTCAACTTGCCCCTGTAAAATAGATTTTCCTCTGTAAATGGACCATTACTTTCCTGTGGGTGGGCCATGCTCTTCCAACCCCAAAACCAAGACTAGATTGACAAATTTCACAGATTTCCACTGCCAAAAACACAAATATTCCCAGCTCCTCTCTATCTCTTCAGTGTCTGTACTCTGTGTGTGACTGAAATTTCTGTGGAATAAAATCTTTTTATGTCTTTTATTGATAGGTCCTGAAAATTCTTTGTCTGTGATGGAAGTCAATGAACCTGCGACCTGTTGGTAGGGTGCGTTAGAGTCTGTGCTTCAGCTTCAGGAGTGTTCTCAGATCCTGAGCAGGAAGGGTTTCTCTTTGTGCTCCAGTCAGGAGGTAAAAGAGGCATTGGGATCATGGCTTTGGTAATTCCAGCTGAAGGGTTTTTGTCTTTTTGCTTCCTCACTTCTCCCAACCCCTTGCCCTCTGAGGCATACGTTATTTCTTTTCTCTTATCTTTCTTTCTGAAAACCTCTAGAACCTTAGATGTTCTTCCTTTTAAGTAGTTAGAATGTCCCATGTTCCCTAGAAAAAAACAATTTCTTACATATAAAAGCACCAAAGGCAAGAGCTAGTTCCTCCCTCTAAGCAGAAACGAGAAGAGGCGTCAAGAGATATTCTCTGTGATGAGTAACAGCCTCATTAGGCTCTCTCCCAGGTCAACCTGCCCCATTTCAGGGTCAGATGGAAGTAAAATTTGCTCAACAAGG
This sequence comes from Dasyprocta punctata, assembly GCA_004363535.1. Taxonomy (NCBI): domain Eukaryota; kingdom Metazoa; phylum Chordata; class Mammalia; order Rodentia; family Dasyproctidae; genus Dasyprocta; species Dasyprocta punctata. Next base: position 11,645 of record RJWM01029039.1, on the reverse strand, counting down.
ACATACACATACAGATGGATGCATCCAGTGTCTCCAGCAAAGTTTCTCATACAACTGTCATGAGAAACCTAGTCCTACTGATACAGAAGAAATACAACTCTCAACCTGCTAGATGTCAGATGTGCAGAGTCCGTGTGCCCTGAAATTGAAGAAGGAATTCCAAGGGACAAAAGAGGTGAGGAGTGGGAAAGCTTTATTAAAAGACAGTTCCTTAGAGACAGGAAGGGTCCTGGCAGTAGGTTGCGTTTTGTCTGGGGTATTTCATACAGCAAAGCCACAATGTGGGTACAACGTTGGGTCAAACTATAATCAACCTATAGGACAAGAATAGCTGCTTAGGTGATAATCCAGTAGGGAAGCTTATCATGTAGTAGCAAGGGTTTACGGAAAGAACAAAGGTGTTTTAGGGGATGGAAGGTTCCAGATGCTCTAGTCGCTCCCCGATGCCTATCTGGACTTCCTGAATGGTAGTACTAATTATAGTATAATTCCAAGTTATCGTTTATCCTTTAGAGATGCATGTAGGTCTAGCCATTGTCTTTATCTTGAGGCCTTGTCTTCTTCAGGTTTACCTCCAGCCACAATTATGATGTCTTTATTTTTCTCTGACTTCCTCAAGAGCCCAGCTCCTCTCTGATCATATATGAATTTCTATCTACCTTAGCTGCCTAGGACACTGAGACATGAAGGAGAAGACTGGCCTTTGGGATGACATTGAGGAAGCAGTTTCTTTCAATTATGCTTACCTTTGGGTTCTTTAAACTCTTCTTTTAGTTCTCTTGGTCTTCTTTGTCTCTCTCACTCTTAAAACCAAGAGGCTGAGGCAGGAGGGTTGCCATGAGTTTGAGGCCAGCCTGGGTATATAGTGAGTTTAAGGCTGGCTTGAACTGTACAGCCAGACTCTGTCTCAAAAAAAAAAAAAAGAGTTAAACCAAAGTCAGTATATAGATATATTGATATATCATATTTCATTACACTATAGATATTATATATATAATTATATATATGTAAAATATTTTTATATAGGTGTGATGCAAATCAATGCTAATCTCTTGATATATTAACTACATCTATGGTCCCCAAATGTACAAGCTTTTTAAAATATAAATTTAGTTTAACAACTTTTACTGGTGTCCTCAAAAAAATGATTCATAATTTTTTTCATAGTCTTGGTCTACTTGATTCCATGCTCCCCATGTAGATTCAAGTGATCCTTCAAATGAGAACTGACATTATCTTAAAGACTGGGTAGAATCTATGGACTCCATCCAAGAGGAAGCCCATTGCTTTTGTTTTTTTCTCACTCTCTCTTTGCTAGGAAGTCCATTCCTCTTCCCATCCCTCTCTTCCACTCTGAGCCTTCCATCTGTCGGAAAACTCAAGTCCTTGAACTCCTTTGCTATGAGGAAGGAGAGGCGTGTAGCAGAGGGTAGAGGGTGTCAGCTGGAGCTGGGACTCAGCAAGTTTCCTCACGGTCCCGGGGACAGAGCTTAGTGTGCCCTGCATGTGAATGTTGGGGGAGGAGTGTGGTCTCTGTTTTCCTGGTGGTGGGAGAGGTCCACAAAGCCACAGGAAGGACTGCACTTCAGCCCTTCCGAGCTGTCTGCCATGACCTCCCTGGCCTCTAGGGTCACTCGTCCACCCCTCCCAAGGGACTTCATGGGGTCACTTCTCTAATTCTACAGTGGTTTCTCCTCCTTATGGCAGTTTTAGCGTCATATCTATGTTCTTATGTAAAAGAGTATGTGATTTGTAGTTGCTAACTGGCATCTCCAGACTTTTAAAACCTTTTGTAAGTTCCCTGCATACGTTACTGGTCCTAGATATAAAGATTTCTGGGGCGATTGTTTTTTGAGCTGTTTGGTATAACTTCCTTTTCTTGCCTTTCTCATCTGTTGATGCAGTGGCACTGGCAAATGTGCCCTGATCTCAGATTGCTGTGTGGCTGGCAGGGCTGTGTAGACAAGGCATAGCAGACAGTGGGGCAGGCTGCCCGTCAGGCACAACCCCAGGAAATGAAGAGAGTGGGGCTAATGTTGGCCTGACTCAGGGTTGGGAAAGGCTGGGAGACCTAAATAGGATTCTTTCTCTCTCTCTTTCTCCTCTTTCTATGTCTTTCAAAAAGTACACAAGGTGAAATCTTAAAGGCGTGTAGTAGATCTAAAATGATTATGAGTAACTCAATGTTTGTCTCCAAAATGCCACTTTTTAATTATAATTAATCAAGTTGGGACTAATTTAAGACAGAGGATTTTAAAAGATCATATTTTTCATGTATTCCTCTAAATATAAGTTAGAGAGTAAAAAGACAAGACCTCAAACTTGGTTTTATAGTAAAGAGAGAAAATCCCATCTAGAATCTCTAGCTCTCTTCTCTTTCCTTCTTTCGACTCCTATTAGTTATGCCAAGAGTGTTAACTGAGAAAATAATGCTCACAGTAGCTTTTAGAGTATTGAAGAAAATATTGCTATGTTCTACATAAAAAAAGAAGTAATAATTTGTACACTTCAGGTAAAGTCTGACTGGTCTATATTTGTAAACCCAAATCTAAAAATGATTATTATAGTTTAACAAGGCCAATCCATCTAATGTGCACTTTTATTCAATGGTATTGTTTCATGTGGTCTACCTGTTAATCTATTTTTAATAATTGATTAAATTATCAGCAATTGCTTCATTAAAAATTTTCTTGAGCTCATATCAATTTCATTTTGTTATTATTTTTCAGTTCATATCAATTTTTTAATTTTTAGATTTACCCTTACAGACTTCTGACTCTGTTAGGCTTTTTCATTAAAAAATACTTATACAGATATTCTAGGGTTGTCAAAGTCACTTAAAACTTTAGAGGGTAAAAACTATGAGGCTTGAAGTTTATATAAAACTTGCAAATGAGAACATTAAAATTTAGTGACATAAAAGTTATATGATTTAGGTTAATATGGATGCTTGTTTGTGTTAATTTTCAGGTATATTTTATCCTCCAAAAGTTCTAATTGAATTGGCTTATAGATAAACAGACACTTATAATATGAGGCCAAATGCTTTTTTTCACATGGCTTAAGTTTAAGCTTCTTGAAATTGGTTGCTAAGAAGAATAAACATTTCCTTAAAGTTGGTGCTGTATTTTCATCCATGTTGTTAGCCAATCAAGGTAATATTTAATTAAAATTTGGTTTTCTAAGTGCAATGTCTATTGTTTTCTGTGTACAGTAACCTAAGAGATTTTCCTTGGTTAAAAGCAATATATGCATGGCTTAAGAATGGCAACCATGCAATACTTTGGTTCTCATGCATAATCTATAGCAATTGCTAAGATGAATAAGTGCATAAATATACATAAGATTAATGATTATAAATGTTCATAGCAATATCTGAGTTATCAGTTGCTATGCATAAAATTCAAATATTCTTGGTTTCTTAAGGCTTATAAAAAGATATTATACTTGGTCTATTAAATGTTTCAATAAATTATTAATACATGTAAAAGTTTAAGATTACTTTCTTAAATTTACTAAGAGTTAGAACTCTAATACATAATTCTATATAAAAGTAAAAATATTCTGAGTGGGAGCCTTTGTTCCTGAAAAACTATCAGACAGAACTCTCCTCTGTGGTTGAAAAAGTCGGGAGCAATGGGCTTCATTTTCTCTGTTGATGAATGGCGTCTATGGTTTTCCCCATAGTCTCCTTGTGCCCTAACTCAAAATACATTATTAAAAATTATTATAGATATAATAAGTTGGCTCTAATTAGAAGGTTAAAAAGTTTTCTAAGTCCAAGGCAATAATACTTTCTTAAGTTATTAACATTCTCTTAGTTAAGCTTACAAAAGCTTGATTAAAAAAGGTTTTGTATTTTACTAAGTTTTTGTGTTTTCCACTGTTAGGCTTTTGGTTACTTAAGAAACTGACTTTTAAGAGTTAAAGATTATTTAAATGTTGACTTGTAAAATGTTTTCAAAAATCAATTTACAACTCATTACATGAGCAGCTATTATCCTAGGTTATAACACACCATATGTACCTGGGACTGGAAGTATATACACAGCTGAAGACAAAATATGCTGTGAGCCTAAGATTTAAAGTTAAGTTTGCAGAGCTGAGACTACATAAGTGTAATGCAGGCAAAGTAACTAATAGATGCTGCTATCTTTTTATACAATATATGCTGTATCTGGATCTTGAACATATAAAATAGTCAAAATTTTGACATTTACTTAAGTTTGATCCTGCCACATAAAAGAACTACATCCACATCTATTATCTTTGATTAAACATTTTATTATTTTACAAATGAGATATACTTGTACACTGTGTAATAAGTAGTTTATTGACTGTGGTCAATAAAAGTAAGAGATCTGAAGATATCCTTTAATTCTTGTTAGTGGAGCTACCCTAGTTAAATATGTTAAAAGAATCTAAACTTTGCCTGAAGAATAAAAATGAACAGCCGGACATGGTGGCACATCTGCGTAATCTTAGCACTCACGAGGCTGAGGCAAGAGAATCACCATGAGTTTGAAGCCAGCCTGGGATACGTAGTGAGTTTAAGGTCCCCTGAACTATACAGCAAGACTCTGTCTCAAAAAAGTGAGTAAGAATTAAGTCCACATGTATATATTTATATGTTATATTTTAATATGCAATTTTACATATATATGCAATTACATATGTAAAACATTTCTGTATAGCTCTGATACAAATCATTGCTAACCTCTTGATATAGTAAATACTTTTACAGTCCCTGCTTTTTAAAATATAAACTTAGTTTAACAACTTAACATACTGGTGTCCTCAAAAAAAATTGTTCATAATGGTAGACTTTCAGAGTTACATTGATCTATGTTATGCAACTATATTATGATAAATGTGACTAAACAGCTTGCCATCCAGACTGTGTCACTCTAATGAGCAAAGATTTTGCATTAGTCACTTATGAAGTGCATTTATAAACAAGTACAATTTACTTTGGCACTTTATTAAAAATGTAGTAAAATTAGATGGCAGTTTATTTATGTTAGTAATTTATAATTAGACAAAGGTAAAAGACTAATAAATTATTTTGCACTAAAGTGAAAATTTAAATGGATTTCAGAGATAATAATGAAAACCTAATGATCCTAGTGTAAAGTCATCATAATTGTTATGCTAAAATGCTGTTTGCTCTTAATTTTAAATTTTCTTGTAGGAGTTTGTAACTGTTATCTGTTAGTGTTCTACAGAAATGCGACTTGTAAAAGGTAACCTCAGCACTATGTTAAGGTGGTAGGGCACTGTGCACAGGACAGACAGAATACGATGCTGATTCCTAATACTAACTCTGGGTAGGATTAACAGTTCTCTGGGCATACATCACATTTCAAAATGCCTGATAATCAGATAGAATTATAAGTTAAAATCTACTGCTTCTACCTCATTACTAGGATGACTGAACTTCTCTGCGTTTAACAACTGAGGATTGGAGGACAAAACTAAGGAAATTAATTGGGCTAAGAGGAAAGCTAATGTTTTGGCCTTTGCCATTCAAGGTCAGCCAAAACCCAGGGTATGATGAGATCATTCAGAAAAGATCTTAACACTCTAGTGAGTCACCCAACCTCCCGAGCAGGGAGATTGTTGGATTCTAGGGGATGAGAGTCAATCATTGTGGATTGTGCTAAAAGAAGAGTCACAAAGAAGTTGATACAACTGGTACAGCAAAAGACTAGAGAAGCTAAGAGGCTCCTCATGTTCCCCTCCACATCTAGCTCTAGCCCTAGCTCTAACTCTAGCTTTAGCTCTAGTTCTAACTCTAGCTCTAGCCCTAGCTCTAACTCTAGCTCTAGCTCTAGTGCTAGATCTAACTCTGTCTATAATTTTGATTAACACAGGACTTACTTTGACTTGGTCTTACATACACAGCAGGAAAATAAAACCAAAACTGTCTATTAAATTAATAATATAAAGCAAAATTTCAAGTTACATATAAAAAGGGGCTCCAACACTGCACCAGCCCCTACTGGCAGTCTGTAGCAACACCCATAATATTCTGGTATACAGTCCTAAAAAGTCATAATTTCTAGCTTCACTAGCTCTTCCACATATGTATCCTTTGGCTTCTAAGTATATTGCCATTATGTAATTTTAATGTGCTTTCAAATGCCTCTCAGATAAAGACTTATCTTTCTGTGTAGGTATGCCTATAGAATAAAACTGGCAGTATAAATATTCCAGCCAAGGCATTGCCATCTTTGTGCTATAAATTAGCTTTCTGTTATCTTCTGGATGCTTTGTATATTCATATTACCTACTGTCAGTCACTACAAAGTTCTGCAAAATAGAGGTCAGCTACAAATTCCAAGCTCAAAAGTAGAAAGTTCTTTAATTGCCAGTGGTTATAAGACATAGATATCTTTGGTATATATCTTGAAATTGTTAAAACTGAAGTGTGAGGACAGTAAATTTCTTAATAATAAAATGTCAAAAATTCGTGTGCTTTTTAAACTTCACATTAAATTTGAGTAAATGTCTCAAAATAGTGGTCAATATTAAAGATAAAAGCTTATGCCAAGGGCTATATTGACTTCTACCTTTTTTTTTGGAAATGCTATCCATCAACACTTTGCCTTTAATATCTGGCTCCTGATTGTTTAATACAGTTAAAGTAAAATTTCAGCATCAGTAACTTGCATATGTGTTTGTAATCTTTTCCCGATTATCATGGGAGGGTGGTTTATCAAACACCAAAACCCATCTTATTTTGTCTCCTTTAGATCAGTCACAGAGACTTTTGACCCTTCCTTAGGCCAGATCAACACCCTTCCTCAGGCCAATACAGTTGTAAGAAGCCAGACCTTTGACCATTTTTCAGCCCTTAAAAATAAGGGCAAAGTCTGGGGCACGAGAATGACATAAGATAGAAGAAATGAAGAAAGGTAGAAAGTAGACAAGGAAAATCATCATTTTAAAAATGAAAGTTACAGTTGCAGGATGCAAGCAAGATTTAATGTTCTTTCTTTCTCTTCTGGCAGAACACAACACGCCAGGACAATTCCCTTACCTTGCAAATGGGCTCAGCCATTCCCTTTCTACTTGGAAATGGTCCTCTTTTCACCTGTGAATGGGCACAATTTCACCTGTAAAACCGACTTTCCCCTATGAATGAACCATCTTTCTGTGGGTGAGCCATCCTGTCTCACTCCTCTAAATAAAGATCAAAACCATAGACTGACAAATTCTAGAGATTTCCACTGCCGAAAACACACAAATATTCCCAGTTCTAAACTCTAGCGTGCTTCCCTCTCTTGAGGGTCTGCACCCTGTCTCTTTGACTGTATACGGTATGTAAATTTATGTCTAATAAATCCCTGTATGTTTTCAGGGATGCATCCTGGAAATTCCTTTTCTGTGACAGTAGTCAGCAAACCTGCAACCTATTCTGCAAGTAGGGTGGGTTTGGTTCCTGACTTCAACTTCAAGAACCTTCCCAGACTCTGTGCAGTGACGCTTTGTTTTTCTTTTTCCTTTGAACAGATTCTTGCTCTCACAGCTTCCCTTCCATTTTAGTAGGTCACACGCCATCCCACTAGAAGGCATATTTCCTAGCTACCAATGAGCTAGGCTTGAATTATGACAAGTCTTGACCCATGAGTTCTGAGCAGAAGTGATGTGTTTTATATATATATATATATATATATATATATATATATATATATATATGTATATTTGGTACTGGGAATCGAATGTACCTCTGAACTCTGAACTATACCCTCAGTCCTATATTTTTTGTCATAAAAAGGAATTTTTCCCCCTATCACTTTTATAATATCTATTTTTTTAAAAAAAGAATCTTTGCACTTTATGAAAAGCAAATCATCATTCGACTGATGGAAGCCATGAGTTTGAAGACACCAGAACCACTTTATCAGACTTCAACTGAAACTTTTCAAATGGCTCAGTTTTTACACAAAATCATGTAACAAAGGCCATGTGAGCATGCTGTGAGGTCAGTTGAGTTAGAAAAGCTGACTTTATAGAATTTAATCTTGAATTTAATTGAGTTTAATCTCATACTGACCTTCAAATAACACGACATACAGCTATATCACACCTGTCCGCCTTACAGGTTAAAATAGGGATATTCCAATCATTAGTCCTTATTATTTCAATCACATAGAAGAAGGTCAGGATTAAAGGTATAAATGCAATTAAACGAACAAACATAAGCAGAAATTAAGAGGCAGAGTTAGGATTCCAGCACCCATGCCTCACAGTTAGCACGTGCCGAAGGGAAAGCATGAAGCAAAGAGCAATTTAGATGCAAAATAGAAGCTGCAGGAGATCCTCTTATTTATTCGCTAAACTTCTGTTGCAGTTTTCCCATACCCACCTTCTGAGCCTTGAGTTGTATACTGACGTATATTTCACTGACATTCTGGCTCTTCCCAGGTCGCTTCTCAGGTGTCCCACGGTGGTCTCCTGCTCAGGGCCTTTCCATGGTTAGGCCGACCTGCCTTCGAGTTTCCTGTCATCGTCTCAAACTGAACGCACAAACCTCCCAGTCGTTTTCTTCTCACAGAGGATACTTGTGATGTCAACTGTCTGCTTGTCAGGGTTACAATGTTCTCCATTTCTCTGAGACTTTCTTTGACTTTTCCTTCTTCTTCATTTGTCTAGCGAATGTCAACACATCATCTTTTCTTCTTTGAAGCTTCTTTGAAACTCACTTTTAGAGTCAACCAGTGCTCACTGTTCTCAGCGTCAACCCTTTAGTCCAAACCCCATACATACCATACCCTAGACAGTCTTCTCTTTGGTCTAACTTGCTCATAAACAATTTTTTTCCTCTCACGTCAATTCAGAGAAATTGCTCTACCAGCTGCTTTCAGCATTTCAGTCCTTTCCTCAACAGCAAATATAATACTGTGTTTCCATTTGCGTATTGTCCGTGGTCCACCTTTGGCTTCTTTGTCAAGCCTTCTCTCAGGTGGTGCTGTGGAAACATGTCTGGGTAGTAGTCAAAAACCCAGGCTTTGGAATCTCACAGACCTGACTTCAAATTCTAACTTCACTACTAATGGGCTCAATGCATGGCTATTTTACATTTACAGATTAACGAAGGCTGATGACTGCCTAGAATGTGACACGATAGCAATGGCCCTCGCTCTGACCTTTGGAGACATCTGAAGTGGCGCTGTATGTCTGTAAGGTACATAGCATAGGACGCGGCCCACAGCAGGCACCCAGTGCGTGTGCTTTTCATCACCTGCCAACCAGTGCTCCCTCTGTAGCCACCTTCTGCATTCAAGGCTTCGCTCTTGTGGGCAGCAACTTCTTTGTTCTTTCCTTGGCACTGGTAGAACCATTTATCCTTTAATTCTCACACTTGCTTCTAACAGTCTTCTCTGAATTCTGAGAAGACAGTAAGTCTTCACTTACTGTCTTCAGCTACATGTGAGCTAATTCCTTCTTGAGTCTATTCTGCTGCTTAAAGTACAGAAATTTATTTTTTTACTTTTGTTATACTTTTCCAGTGTTTGGCTACTTTTAGTGTCATAGCATTCATTCAAGACCTTTTAGACGGATGGATTTGCTAATGTAAGATACAAACTTTCAAATTTACTATTTTGAAAAAATTTTGGATAGTTTTTGAAATTTTGGAGATATTTTGAAAAAATTTTGGACATCTCTTGATAGTCACCCCCGTGGCCTCACTTGGCCCCCTCTGTACAGTGTTTCCTGCATGACCTGATTAAACTTAAGAGTGATTTTCATGTGGTAAAACAGCTAACCTGCAAGAGTTGGTTGGAGCTGAGTGTTAGAGGACTAAGAGGACAAAAAGGAGAAGAAAAGTTGCAAAACAAAAAGAAATATAGGGAAGTAAGGAAAGAACACTGAAACAGGCTGAGCAGTACCAACACTAAATTCCAATGAAAAGACAGAAATATAAGGCATTATTATTATATGATCTAATCTTTTATAAATGCAATATGGCACATACAGGAAAAGATACTTTAAATATAAAAATTTCTACTTTTGAATGTATATTTGGCTAACCTCAACCCGGGTGCATAGCAATCCCAGAAGTCTTAGAGAACCACTTGCTCTGGTTCAAAACCGGGTTCTCTGGGACATGCAGGAGACCGCGGTGTGTGGCAGAATGATGTAACTTCTAGACTCCTTTGCCCTGTGGTTATTAAAGGCCCAAGTTAGAATGGGTGTAATAGAGTGAAATGTTTCTCCCTAAAATTCATATGGGGAAGCTCTAACACCTATTGTGACTGGATTTGGAGTAAAGAGGTGACTAAGATCCAATAGAATCATAAGGATAGAGCATGAATTGAACAGAATCAGCTTCCTTATAAAAAGAGGTACCAGAGAGCTTACAATTGCTTTTTCTGCCACATGAGGACAGGGCAAGAATGCAGCATCTACCAGCCAGGAAGAGGGTCCTCAGTAGGAGTGGCTGGTGCAACATTTAGTTTCCGACATAGAACCTCTAGGATGATGAGAAAGTAAACTGCTGTGGGCTGAGCCATCCAGCATAGGTTATTCTGTTCTGGTAGCTGGGGCTGACCAATACATGGGATGGTTTATCGGAAACCCCAGCTTTGGTAAGTGCTGAAGCTTACCTTATCTCTTTCTAGTTTTCAAGTCTGCCAGAAGACTCAGTTTATTTTTGTCACAACTTTATTTCATTTTTTAGATAAGCAGAAAATATCAGAGCAAAACTGACTTTTATTCTTGTGAGATCTGTGCTCTAAATTTTGTGCAAGTCATTCCTCCATATCTGGTTATCTCTTTGATGCTTCTAAAAAGAAACTACTAGTATTATTATTTTAGATATGTTGTCCAGATCTTTTGCTTATTATCAATAGCAGTGTGAGTATGAATTACTTAGTTTATAAATATTAGGAGGGAATTTGTCATTGTATTTTGCAGATGCAGAAATTGAAGTTCATAGAGAATTGTCCATTCAGTAGAATCTGATTTTGTTCTCTCTCTCTCTTTTAATTCTGCTTTGTTACAAATGAATTTGGTGAAAGATGACTAGAATGTCATTGTGTTTAGTAAAAATGATAGGACTTAATTTTTTATCTGCCTGATTAGTTACTTTCCTATCCTTTATATTTAGTCTGGTTCACTTTATGTTTAGCCTTTTCACTCTAGCAATGTTGGTTAGTAAAAAGATGAAGGAGAAGATTACTGAAGGCTGCTGTGTTTGCTGACTTCATACATTGTGCATTGAAGAAAGCCGGAATTTTAAAATCATGTACCCAGGAGGTAAAATTCTGGAATTTTTCTCCAAAGGAGCACTTATCCAATGTTGCCTTATTAATCCTCACAACACAATCTCGATGTCTCTATTTAATAATGGTCGCAATTTACCAGCAAGAAATGAACAACTTGATTTTATTTAAAAATCCTGCTTTTTGTGATCCCTGACTCCTGTGTATGTGTCTGGACTGCCTCTGCATACTGAAAACTTTGTGATTTAAGTAGTATACTAGTTTGCTAAGACCCCCACAATAAAATACCACACCTTGGGTGACTTTATACAACAAAAAATGTGTTTTTATATTTTTGGAGGCTAGAAGTCTCAGATGCAGGTGCTAGCAGTTGAATTTCTTTGGAGGCCTCCGTCTCGGTCTCACAGATGAGCA
>RJWM01029038.1:0-24727 GCA_004363535.1 Dasyprocta punctata | reverse complement strand
AATAGCAATTCAACACAGCTACAAGGTGACACAAAGAAAAATAATATAAGAATAATCATCAATGAAAAAGGAGTCAGCACAAATGGCATAAAAAAACGATTTGCAGAAGTAATAGAAAGTTTTTCAAGCACTGGAAAAGAATCTGACATACAGATAAGTAAGTCATATAGAACTGAGAAAAGAAACAGATCACCTATAAGGGAAAACCCATCAGAATCACAGCAGTCTTTTCAACACAAACCCTCAAGTCAAGAAGAGCTTGGAGTAAAGTATTTCAGTCCTGAAAGAAAACAACTTTCAACCCAGATTGATGTACCCTGGAAAGCTATCTTCAAAAATTAATGGAGAAATAAGATACTTCCATGACAAAGAACAACTAAAGAAATTCATGACCACCAAATCAGTGCTACAAAGTGCAATGAAAGATATTCTAGACAGATATAAAAATGACCACAATTCCAAGAACAACAGCAGAAAGAAGCCACCAAGTAGGACAAGCAATTAATCAGAGGGGAAAAATAGGGAACCAACAGCAGGAAAATAACATGCCAAAGATAAGTCAATATATATGTTATAACCATCAATATAAATGGCCTCAGTTCACCAATTAAAAGAAACAGACTGACAGAATGGGTGAAGAAACAAAATGAAACAATATGCTGTGTACAAGAAAAACATTTAATACAAAAAGAAACTCGTAGACTAAAAGTCAAAGGATGGAAAACAATACTCCATGCAACAGGAATATAGAAAAAAGCAGAGGTAGCTATCCTGTTTGCAGAACAATGTGAACTTCAAAACAAGAATGACCAAAAGAGATAAAGAAGGTCACTACATATTTGTTAGGGGAAAAATTTAAGAGGAAGAGATAACAAGCATAAATATATATGCACCAAATACAGGATCACCATTTTATATAAGACAAATACTAATAAATGTGAAAAATAAAATAAGCAATAACACAATTGTAACAGGGGGCTTTAATACCCCATTTTCTCAAAGAGATAGATCAGCTAGACAAAAAATCAGCAAGAAAACTCAACAGAACTGAAACCAATCTGTGAACAAATGGACTTAGTAGATGTTTATTGAGTGTTCCACCCAACAACATCAGAATACACATTCTACTCAGCTGCACACAGGACATTCTCTAAAGTAGATCATATTCTAGTCCATAGAACATGCTTAAGTAAATGCAAAGGAATTGAAATTATCTCATGCATATTATCTGACCAAAGTGCAAAGAAATTGGAAATTAATGACAAAACAAACTACAAAAACTTCATAAACAAATGGAAATTAAATAACACCCTCCTGAACAATCAGTGGGTCACAGAGGAAATTAAATGAGAAATTGAGCAATATCTGTAGTCAAATGAAAATGCACATACAGTTTATCAGAACCTGTGGGATGCAATGAAAGTAGTCCTGGGAGAAAAATTTATACTGTGGAATTCTCACATTAGGAAAACAGAATGAACACAAATAGCCTAATGCTGCACCTCAAACTTCTAGAAAAAGAAGAACAAGTCAAGCGCAAAGCCCAAAGAAGAGAGGAAATTATAAAGATCAGAGCAGAAATTAATGCAATTGAGACTAAGAAAACAGTATAAAGAATTAAGGTATCAAAGAGTTAGTTCTTTGAAAGAATAAGTAAAATTTATAAACTCCTAGCCAACCTTATCAAAAAATGAAAGAAAAACTCAAAGTTTTGCAATAAGAAATGATAAGGGTGAAATGAGTACAGATACTGTGTAAAGTCAGAAGATCATCAACCTACTTTGAAAATATTTGCTTGCATAGGATGGAAAACACAGAAGAAATGGACAAATTTATAGAAACTTATGAATTACCAAAGCTGGATCAAGAAGATGTAAAACTGCTTAATAACCCAATTTCAATTAATGAAATTGAAAATGTAGTTAAAACTTTACCATCAAAGACAAGTCCAGGTCCTGATGAATTCACCGGTGAATTCTACAAGAAATTCAAGGAAGACTTAATGCCAACATTCCCGAAATTCTTTAATGAAATTGAAAGGGAAGCAGTTCTGCCTAATTTATTCCTCGAAGCAAGCATTACCCTGACACCAAAACCAGAGAAAGACTCAACCAAAAAAGAGAACTATAGACCAATCTTCTTGAACATAGATGTAAAAATCTTCAGTAAAATACTGGCAAACAAAATGCAGCAAGTCATCAAGTAGACTATACACCATGACCAAGTGGGATTCATCTCAGGGATGCAGGGATGGTTTAACATACACAAGTCAATAAATGTAATACAAGATATCAACAGAGGAGCCGGGCATGGTGGCGCATGCCTTTAATCCCAGCACTCGGGAGGCTGAGGTAGGTGGAGCATTGTGAGTTCGAGGCCGGCTTGGGCTACAACGCGAGCGCAAGGCCGTCTGAGCTACATAGTGCAACCCTGCCTCAAAAAACCAGGGCCGGGAGTTTGGCTCAGTGGCTTGAGTGCCTGTCTGGCAGGTGTGAGGTTGTGAGTTCGATCCCCGATGCTGCAAAAAAAAAGAAACTCTACAGAAAATAAGAATAGATGATCTTTACCTCAATTTGATAAAAGCCACCTATGACAAACCAACAACTAGTATCATACTAAATAGACAAAAACTGAAAGCTTTCACTTTAAAATCAGGAACAAGACAAGGATGTCAACTATCATCTATTCAATGTAGTTCTGGAAACATTAACCAGAGCAATTAGATAAGAGAGAGAAATAAAAGGAATAATGAGAGGAAAGGATGAAGTTAAACTATCATTATTCATAGAAGATATTATACTCTGCATAGAAGACCCAAAAACTCTACCAAAGGAATTCTAGAATTAATAACCAAATAGTTGGATACAAAGCCAACACTCAAAAATCAATAGCATTCCTATACACAAACAACAAACCCCCTGAGAGAAATTAGGGAAACCACATCCTTCACAATAGCATTCAAAAAAAATGAAATAGGAGTCAATCTAAAAAGAAGATACAGGATCTATATATTGAAAATTACATACTCTGAAAAAAGAGATCAAAAAAGATACTAGGAAATGGAGACATATCCCTTGCTCATACATAAGAAGAACCAACATTATAAAAATGACCATACTACCAAAACTGTTATACAGATTGTTATGGATTAAAAACTGGTGGTCAACTTAGCACCAGTTGAATTAATTCAGCTGGTGTTGAGTAAAGATGCTCCACCTGAAGAAAGTTGCAGCATAAATAGAGACGTGGAGAAGAAGAGCTAGGTGTTGTGGGTTCTTTCAAGAGTTGCTGTTCGAGCTGCTGGTTCTCCCGGAGGTGCTTGTCATGCTGGCTTCCCCAATATGGATTCGGCCATTATCACTGGAGGAGCTCAGGACCTCATCAATCAGACTGGCTGTGGTTCACCTTGGGGGAGCCCTGCTCCTCACATTGTGCATTGCTTCCTGGCTCCGGAGGGGAGGCTGTGTGCTGGAGAAGCTTGTCACGCTGGGCTTCCTGACCTGTGCTCAACTGTTCTCATTGTGGGAGGAGTGCGGGACCTTCTTGCTGCTGAGGATGGCTGTGGTACTCTTCAGGGCAGCCCTGCTTCTTCTTTTGAGCGTGACTTCTCAGCTTCCATGTAGAACCCTCAACCCACTGCACAGCTCCTTCACCCCGCTGGCATAGACTTTCTAGTTCCACCGCTGACCTGTGGCCTTCCCAGCACAGAACTGTAAATAGACTGGCATGAGCCCTTATTGTGGGCTCTTAGATTCCCCATTGGTACTGTGGGAGGCATTGTCATGTGTTTTGGGTCTCTAGTGGGACTCTTGCATGATATTGCTGTGGGATCCAGGCCCTCAGCTAAATATCCTGGGTCTTAGTGTTGTGGACAAATTTTCCTGTACTTTCTTGTGTTTAACTTTGGGTGACTATCATAAAACAGTATTATAAACTCTGTGTCCTGTATGCAGTTGTTCTCCCTGTAACCCCTGACTACAACACGGATATAATGCATTCCTGATCAAAATACCATTAGCATACTTCACAGATCTAGAAAAAATATTCTTAAAATTTATTTGTGGACAGAAGAGACCTAGAACAGCAAAAACAATCTGGGCAACAAAGGCAAGGCAGGAGGCATCACAATCTCTGACTTGAAATTATTCTACAAAACTACATGATAAAATCAGCATGGTACTGGCAATAAAACAGACCTGAGGATCAGTGGAACAGATTAGAGGATGCAGACACAGCTACAAAGACACTCAGCCACCTTATCTTTGTCAAAGGGGCCAAACATGTTCACTGGACTAAAGATGGCCTCTTTAATAAATAGTGCTGGAACAACTGGCTTTCCATATGCCAAAGACTAAAACTAGATCCATGTCTATCACCATGCACTAAACTAAAGCCAAAATGGATCAAAGTTCTAAATATTAAAACTGAAACACTAAATCTACTGGAACACAAAGTAGGTAGAAATCTTTAAGACATAGGGGTAGGCAAAGAGTTCATGAACAGAACCCAAACTGCATGGGAAATACTTCAAAGAATCAACAACTGAGATCTAATCTTACTAAAAAGTTTTTGAAAGTCAAAGGAAATCACCAACAGAGTGAAAAGAAAATGCATGGAGTGGGAAAAAATTTTAGCCAATAGTCCCTCAGACAAAGGACTTCTATCTAGAACATATAAAGAACTGAAAACACTCAGACCTCTCAAATTCAAAGACCCAGTCCACAAATAGGCATCTGAGATGAATATGGACTTCTCAGATGAAGAAATACAAATGACAAATAAATATATGAAAAAATATATCAACATCATTGGTCATTCAAGAAATGCAAATTAGAACAACACTGAGATTCCATCTCACCTCAGAAGGAATGGCTATCATCAAGAAATCAACCAATAACAAATGCTGATGGGGCTGTGGGGATAAAGGAACTCTTCTCCACTGTTGGTGAGGGTGTAGACTGGTGCAACTATTGTGGAAATCAGTGAAGAGATTCCTCAAAGAACTAGGATTAGAGGTCCCATTCGACCCAGCTATTCCACTTCTGGGTATTTTCCTGGAAGAACTAAAAACATCATACTACAGTAATATATGTGTACCCATGTTTATAGTAGCACAATTTGCAATAGCTAGATCTTGGAAAAAACTAAATGCCCATCAACTGAGAAATGAATAAAAAAGATGTGGTCTTTTTATACAGTGGAGTACTACTCAGTCATAAAGAAGGATAAACTGGAGACTTTTGTAGGTAAATGGATGCAACTTGGACCATACTTATAAGTGAAATAAATTAGACTTGCATGTGTAAACATCATATTGTCTCCCTAGTTTAAGAAACTAAAAGAGTAAAGAAGATTCAAAATCTGAAAAGATATTGTGAAATAGAAACTGCTCAAAATGAAAGAGACACTGGGCTGGGGGAAAGGAGAACAGAAGGAAAGGAAAAGAAAAAACATATATATACACAAGATAGCTAAGATAATTACACTACTAATTTCTCTCAGTTAATTGAAAAGAGTGGTTTGTATTCATATTGTTTGAGCAATTTTGCATGCCTATATCTTGTAATCTGGGCAACTACTTTGAAGCTGGTAATATGGAATATATTAACCATTGCTAATTTTCTATTACTTATTATGAAATTGTCTACCCTTGTTTTCATTGTTTTTCTCTTTAAAATAAAAAAACCCCAAACCCCCACAGATTTATTGTCTTAAAAATTATTAAAATCAATAGTTCAAATTAGGTCTCACAAGATGAAAATTATGGTGCTCATTCTGGAGGTTCTAGGTGACAATCCATCTCCTTGCCTTTTCTAGCAACTAAAGGTTTTGTGCATTCTTGGCTTATGGCCTCTTTTCATCTTCAAAACAAGCAATGTCCCTTTGAGTCTTTCCCATAATTCGTGACTCTGACATATACTCTTTTAGTTGTCTCTTCTGTGTATGAAAACCCTTGTGATTACATTGGGCTCACTTGAATAATTAAATGTAATTTCCCCATCTGGAGAGCCTTAACATAATTATATCTACAACATCTGTTTTGCATGTAAGGTATGTAAGGTAGCACATTTGTAGGTTCTGGGAATAAAGACATGGATTTTTCTAGGAGAACATTATTCTGCCTATCACAGTACCCAATGAA
Organism: Dasyprocta punctata; assembly: GCA_004363535.1. Classification (NCBI taxonomy): domain Eukaryota; kingdom Metazoa; phylum Chordata; class Mammalia; order Rodentia; family Dasyproctidae; genus Dasyprocta; species Dasyprocta punctata. Next base: position 18,585 of record RJWM01029038.1, on the reverse strand, counting down.
TATTCATTGTAAGGTACCATTAAAGTTTGGCTATTAACATTAGGATTATAGATTACTTCTTAAACATTATTAAATTGTTCTTTTATAGAGCCAAAACATTTTGGAGCCATATAATCTTGATACAGTTGACCTTCTACCAATAACTTTAGCATGAAAAAAAAAACCACAAATTTTTTACTCCAAAAAGTGGATCAAGTGATTTGCTTTTGAACATTTAACCATTTTGTCATGCTGGGATACACTTATAAAAGGGAAATTGTTATTTATTTAGAACTACGTCAGCAGCCTTGAGGAAGGCATTTTTACTGTCGTTATCACCACTGCTTTATGACAACTAACAGCTATTGAGGAAATAATTGTGTGCCAAGAGCTTTTCCAAGGGTTTATATAGGTGTTGGTTAGTTTCATCACCCCAACAACTACCTCATGAAGGAAGTTCTTTTATTTTCCTTACTTCATGGCAGTTTAGAGTTTGCCCAATGTTTGAAGGCTAGTAAGGGACAGAAACCCCGGAGTTTAGGCTACTGGATCTGTACATTTAACTATCGCTTCATAAAAACAGGAATGTTGAAAATGATGGTGTGATGTTAGAAGAATGATCATTTTGCTCTGAGTTAATATCTCTCAGCATTTCACATAGCTCACCATGGTGCAGGCTAACAGGATTTAGTCTTACTGAGCTCTAATTTTTGTGCATTTAAAGAATACATAATAGATGATAACTGTGTTGGCTGTTGGTCAATTTCCAGAGATGCTCAAAAACAAATTTTCCATTGAGTTCAGGCTTTTAAAAACATACATGCCTATTAGGCTTCTTCTCTTTCCTGTCTTTCTGTCTGTTCCCCTTTCTCCCTTCCCCATACTTTAGGAACATTAGCTACAACAACTATTATATATTACCTTTCTCTACATTTTGCCAAATTACTTTGACAGTTAGTGTTCTAGCGTAAGGAAGCTGCCTTTGCTTTTTAAGAAACTCATTATCCAAGTCAGTGTTTGTATCAAAGCCAGTCTTTCACAGGGCTTCTTAGGGTAAACAGATGCTATTACCAATTTTATCACTGTGTGTAGGTCAAAAAAGATAAGCGTGAGATTATTAATAAGGCTAATTATTACAAACAAAATGCTAAGGACAACTTTTGAAATATTTCAGATGGGAAGGACTCACTTTAAAAGAATGGCTCCACGGTAAAAATGTGAGGAGTTGTTGACCTGGATGGAGGCAGATTTATTGTTAAGTTTAGCAATGATAAGTAAATAAATTTATTGGGCTTTGATTAGTCATTACAGCCACATTAGAAAAATATCATATTATGTGAGCAATCTCTATGCCAAAACAACCAAGGGAGAGGGCAACTAGCAAGTAGGTGAAAATGAAGTTATATGTAATGGATTAAAAAATTTTTTCTATGTGAATGAAATATATTTTGTTTAAGAATCATCTTATCACGTTCAAAACTTTTTGAAAATGAAAACAATTAAATGATTTCTTCATTTTACCTAGTGCATTTGATACTTCCTCATAATTCTGGAGTTTGAAGAGTGTGTTACCTGCATCGCTCAGTCAGGGTTTAGCTTTCATGCTCCAGTGTTTTATTTAGAATCCTCTGGCGGATGAAACTGTTGACCTTGGTGAGCTAGAAAACAGCTGCTTTTCTATTTTGATTTGGAGTTAATGTTTTCCAAGTGTCAAGCACATGTAGAGAAATTTTTTCCATAGACTGATATTAAACATTTTATTTATATTTCTTTTGTTTTTTATTTTTGTTGACATGCTCAGCTACAGTGTTATACTCTGAAAATACAGTCTGCTGGCAATTTTGACTGGGTTAAAAATATACTCTTTCTTTGAAAGTTTTTAAGTTTCTACCTAAGGAAAAAAGCGAGGCTACTCTCAATATTTTTAGGTTTGATTCTTTGTTCTGCCTGCTTAGATGGATACATTGATAAAGTAGCCAGTTAATAAAAGTTTAATGACCAATTTTTATTTTGTGTAATCCTATTTTCTAGCTTCTGGTCAAATGTGAGAATAATTTACCTTCTTCTTTTATATTGTGTTTATTTTGTGCTTTTTGGTTCTGTGATTTAAATCTTGGTGAATATTCTAGCTCTACTATTTTCATTTGTATGTTCTGTATATTTCCCTAAAGTTTAGTGTAAACTGTGGGGGAAATATAAGCTGAAAGCAGACATCTTGTGTCCTTTGGTGGCAGATTCACTATAGCAATGTGGAGCGTGCACCCTGGGTTCCATGGCAGATGGTGATCAGTGAAATTGAGAAACTGTGACCTGGGTCCCACGAGTACACAGTCGTGATGAAATTAAGAAACTGAGCAAGTAGGCAGGAAACACTGTAAGCTTTGCCATTTTTTAAAAAACTGAGTCCCAAGGGAGGTAAAATTGTCTTAAAGTTTTGGGGAACCATTAAATCTAGGTGGGATATTTTGTCTCAAAACCTTGAGTTCTCAAGAGAGTTATAGTTTTTCATAGGGAGGTGTGATTTGTGGTAGCAGAGAAATTCTCCTGGCTTTTCTTGTGAAAGAGGGAATTGTAGGGGCCATTATCTTGCTGTTTGTGTTTGCCTCTGTGGAGTGGCACACAGGGAAGTAACTCTAGTGGTTTCTGAATATATTTCTTAGCCCAGGCTGGTCTTGAAATTAGGGATCCCCCTGCCTTAGCTTCTCAAGAGCTGGGATTACAAATGTGTGCCATCATGCACAGCCCTAGTAATGTTTTTAAATTTTTCCCCCCCAGGGACATTAAAAACAACCTATTTTAAATCAAATGGAAGTGAACCTTTGGTAACCGATGGTGAAGTTCAAGTGCCTGATATCAATACAGTTTATAACACGAGTACAATGACACCTACTGCACAAACCACTCACCACCTTCCGGCTTGGAATACGGAAGCCCCTCTACTGGAGGACCAGCGTCACAGGGATACAAGTAAGTCTGAGGTGCTGAGTGAGAGTGGCCTTTAATGTCTGTTGAACCCACAGGTAGGTTTTTAATTGTGGCAACCAGTGCTCTGAACTCCTCCCTATGTGCAGAGCTCCGCTCATCTGGGAAGCCTGGCCCTGGGCCCTAGCCTTAACCATGAAATGCCAGGACTCTTCTGTCCAGACAGAGGCTGGGTAAGAAATGAGGATGTACCCAAGCCTTTCAACATTTCTGCAATGTAGCAACTATGCTGCCTGCCTAATATGAAAGTCTGTGCAGATGTTTTAAAGTTGTTTATTTTGAGATGATTAAGTTCGTAAGTGAAGTTACTTATGTTGGTTCTTTGCTGGAGGGCTCCCCGTTACACACTGGATGGTGAGTGGATTAATGGGTTCATTACCCTATTGCTTTTGAGGCATCAATACGCTCTTTGCATCTTGTTTTTCTCTTTCTTCAATTGACTGTGAAACTTAGTTTACATGTTGGTGACTGAAATCACACCTTGACAAAAAAGACATGTGCAGAACTCTTCAGCATGAGGACAAATGGAAGAATTTGTTAGTTACAACAGAAAAAGAGCTGGGAGAAAATTTTCTGTGGGTGAGAGACAGTGATATGGTGGCAGACATCGTAGTGTGGAACGTGAGTCTGTCCTTTGACAGCCCTCACATCTTGAGTAAAATCACTCAACTTCTAGACCGCTTGGTGGGAGTGGATTTGTGTGGAAAGTGCCAAGGAACTTCAGCTCTGATCCAAACAGAGATGATAAAAACTGAGACCTTTTCCCACCGTTGTTTTGCCTCTTGTTTGCCACTTACCAAGACGTTAGGGTTATGTGGTAGGGCATTACACAAAACCCATCCATCCATGGTCGTTTTCTTTCCTTTCTTGTTCTTGAAACACACACTGGGATATCACATCTAAGGTCTGGGACAGAGTATTTTTTTTATTCTGAGCCAGGAAGGGAAGGATTAAATTGCCCTTTTACTATCACAGTATGTTTGCTAGTGTTTGGGGAAAAACAGGATTATACTATTTCTCCAGCCCCCAAAAGACAGACTGTCTGGGTTCCATTGTTTCACTGAGCACTTACGTGTATTAACTATGTCTGATGCTTAGAGTTTACCAGTGGTTCATAGGCAGACCAGTTCATTATCTGACAGTAATATTGCAAACCTGAATTAGGCTAAGTTAAATTTATTTTCCTCATGAGTTTAATTATGAGGTTGTATATTTTAGGCATGTACTAAGCACTTCATTATTTACAAGGACAGTGTTCTCCATCAGAAGTACAGAAATAGTTTAAATAAAAACAGCCGAGTTTATGTGGTTGCTATTACAATTGTCATTTTCTTCTACTAAGTGCATTAGTCTGTAGTTTGAAAATCTCATCATTTGTAAAGATTCAAATAAGGTCAACAAGCATGTACCCTGAAGTGTAAAGAAACATATGGTGGTTGTTGCTCTGTTTGGAAGTTTGATAGAGGTCTGGTTGACTCATTTTTTCATTCTGAGGTAAGAGTACTACTTGAGAATATGAGTATAATTTGATATCGAGAGGAAATTCAGGTGAAATTTTAATGATTAAATGGAAAAGGCTGAAACTTTTGGATTGTGTGATTCCATGTTTTTGATGTATTCAATATTTAGCATTGATTTTTGGTGTCTGTCTGCATAGACTCACAGTATACCGTCCACATTAACTGAAATTATTTATTGTAAGGAATGTGATAATTTTTCATACATTTTACTAATAATGTTAGCCTGTGATAATAGAGCTTTTGATAGTTTTCAAGACATGTTTGAATATTTTCTTTGAGATTCTTACAGTTAACTGATGAGATTCTCGGGACAGGTGATACCATACCATTGTTCAGAGTATGAAATTGACTTGACATATACAGTTATCACTTGCTTAGTAATTGGTAGACATGGAATTGGTTTTCATATCTTGAGACTCCCTTGTCAGTGCTCTTTCAAATATTTCATACTCTTTTACATAATTTTATTACTTTCTTTGGAGTAGTCAGAGTGTTACTGAATAAATTTTAAGCTCCAGAAAAGTAGAAGAAGTAGTCTGTTTTTATTGCTGCTTTGTACTTGTTAAAAAAATTAGTTGACTGAATGAGTATATTAAAAACTTTTATCATGTCATTTACCACTTTTGTTAGTGATGCCTTATACTTTTGTCACTTTAAAAAGTATTGTGTAATGTACTTTTTTATTTTTGTATTACCTTATAGCACAGAATTTGTTTTTATCTCTCTGGCCCCTTGTTACGATTTTCCAATTAAGATATTTTCAATTCCTGGCATATGTAAAAGTTATTTAAGTCTACTTCAGTCCCAAAATATTATGGCCAGACATTCTGTCCTACCTAGATTTTTTGAGTAGGAAAACAAGGCGTGAGCTCCTAGCAAAAGCAAGCCAGAAGCAGTCGTGCACTAAGAAATTTCCTCCTGGGGGGTCCTAACATCTTGTAGTTTGTCAAGTTTTAACCAGAATAACCATAGTATTATACTTTGTAGTACAGCTGGGCTTTGTGAACATGAAAGGGGCTTTATGTGACTCTGTGACATCTGTTATTTGAGAAGCTCTCATAAGTTGTATTTTGAAAACCAAACATAGAATGGAAAAGAAAATAAGGTCCACAGCTTACTTTTATGCTGTTTCAGCAAGGATTTTTTTCTAGGTTGCATCCTATACTTGGGTTTTAATTTTTACTTTTTCTCCCCTATACATTTTATAGCTATTTAAGTATATATTGAACTCTTAGGAAAGAAAAAAATGGTCACCAACCAATTGATTTTGGGTCACAGTTAATATGGTACAGGCCTAAAAGAGCCCACATGCTCTGATGAGGAATCCGAGTGACAAGGGTGGGCACCGGTTTACGGAAACCTTAACATGTTCTGCCCTGTTACCACATCTTTGATAGCCAGCTCCTAAATCTGTTTCAGGTGGAAATGTGCCATCCTTCTCATTCATTCACTGTTTTGAGATAACTGTTTGAGACATTATTCACATATCATACATTTCACTTTTGTATTGTGTACAATTCAGTAGTTTTTAATGTTGTACAATTATTTGTTGTACAAAGTTGTGTGACCATCATAGTTTTTATCACTGTCAACAAAAGTGTGATATTCTTTGTTCCCTGTTTCTCTTTTCCTGGAGATCCTGCCCTAAAGTAATCTGTTTCCTGTCTGCATAGATTCCTCTATGCTGAACCTTCCATGCAAAGGGCACCATATGGTATAAGGTCCTCTGCGTCTGGTTTCTTTCACTTAGCATAAAGTTTTCAGTATGTATCCATGTTACAGCATGGATCAAGACCTCATTCCTTTTTAGTGCTGAATAATATTTCACTGTATCTTTGAACAGATATCCACATTTTGTTTATCTATTTATCCATTGATGGGTACTTGAATTGTTTCTCTCTCTCTCTTTTTTTTTTTTGGCTGGTACCAGGGATTGAACTCACAACATTGCACTTACCAAGCAGGCACTTACACCACCCAGCCCCACAGTTACTTCTCTCTTTAGCTATCATGAGTAACACAGCTATGTGTTCACTTATATGCTTTTGTGTGGACATATGATTCCAGTTCTCCTTATTTACATCTATAAGTAGAATTGTATTATCTTTTCCTTCATTATATTTTATCTAATTCTTTTATTCATTATTGAAGGTGGATATTTATGTCTCCAGCTATTATTTGTAGAACTATCTATTTCTTTCTCTAAGTTTTGGTTCTTATGCTTGGATGGCCTGCTGTTAGGTATAAATTGTTTTTCATTGTATTCTTCTTGCAATATTGAAACTTTTATTGATATGTAACATCTTTGTCTTTTCTAAACTTTTTTGATTTAAAGTCTACTTAGTCTGATATGAGCCTAGCCATCCTGCTTCTATCCATTGAGACTTACATGTAATATATTTTTCCATCATTTCACTTTCAATCTATTTGTGTCTTTGGGTTTAAATTAAATCTCTTGTTAACAACATATAGCTGAATCAAGTTTTTTAAAAAAAATTTATTCTGGCAATTTCTCTTGATTAGGGAGTTTAATCCATTTATGCTTAAGGTAATTACTGATAAAGAAGTGCTGCCTTCTATCATTTTGCCATTTGTTTTCTATATGCCTTAGAGTTTCTATTCTTTATTTCCTGTATTTCTCTATTCTTTCAGTTGTGTCTGGTTAATTTTTTTGTACTGAAGCATTTAGATTCATTTCTCCTTTTCTTTGGTGTATTTTGTGCAACTTTTTTTGTGATTAACATGGAGATCACATTTAATATCCTAAGTTGTAGTGCTCTAACTTGAGTTTATACCAGCTCAACTTCACTAATGCACAAAGATAGCTCTATTTCTGCTCCACTCATTTGGCTGCTGATGTTACAGGATTAAATCTTTATACACGTGTGACCCAAATCATAAAGTGGTGATGCCTTGAAATGCATTTGCCACTAGCTTTTAGACTAATAATTTTTTCCTAATGTGTACTAGCCTCTTAAATTACATAGAAAACCAATTATGCAGTCACAGACCATTGCTGCAATGATACCAATTTTTATAATTGCACTTGTATTTATCTTAGTTGAGATCTTTATTCTTCTATGTTGCATCTAGATACTCTCTAGTGTCCTTTCATTTTAACTCAGTAACTCCCTCTAGCATTTCTTACAATAACTCTCAGCCTTTATATACAAGTGTCTTAATTTCTTCCCTAATTTTGAAGAAGCATTTTGAAATACATAGAATTCTTGGTTGACAGTCCTTTTCTTTTAGCTCTTTAAATATATTAGCCTACTGCCTTCTGGGCCCTGAAATTACTGAGGAGAGATCCACAGATATTCTTATTGATGATCCATTGTATGTCATTGTGTTAGAAAGTTTGCTATGACAAATATATTTATTTTCTGTCATGGTTTCAGTCAATAGTCAGCTGACCCCATTGTTTTTTCTAGGGCTGTGGTGAGGTGGAGCATCTGGCACAAGGGGCGGTAGAGTAGAGCTGCTCCCCCAAAAGTGGGAGGTTGGGGTGCAGTGGGAATGGGGTGGCAAAGAGCAGATGAGAGGGAAGAACAACCTGGGAACAAGACACAGTCCTCCAGAGCAGCCCCCAGGTACCCGTTTTGCCCACCTATGCTCCACCCCCTACAGTTTCTGCCATCTCCCAGTAGTCTATCTGATTAGGCCCCAGGATCCAGGCATGTCCCCAAAGCTCCATTGCTAAATATTTCTGCATGCGACTCAAGCTTTCAACACAGTTTTTAGGGGACATTTTAGATCTAAATCGTAACAGCGATGAATAGTTCTCACCTACTACTTTCAAGACTATCTTTGTCTTTTGAAAGTTTCTTTATAATACATTAGTGTGATCCTTTTTGAAGTCTGCTTATTTGGAGTTTGTTGAACTTCTTGGATGTTTATACTCATGCTGACACCAAATTTGGGAAGTTTTCAGTCATTCTTTCTTCAGATCCTGTCTATAGCACTTCCTCCCTTCTCCTTCTGAAATCCTCACACCTGCATTCATTCTCTTGCTGGGGCTCCACGGGTCTCTTGGACTCTGTTCATGTCCCTTCAGTATTTTTCCTTTTCTGTCCCTCAAACTGCAAAATTTCCATTGTCCTAACTTCCAGCTTGTTGGTTTTTTCCTTTGATTTTTCAAATCTGCTTTCGAATCTTGCTCATGAAATTTTCACTTTAGTTATTATAGTTTTCAACTGCAGAATTTCTTTTTGGTTTCTTTTTTGCTTTTCTGTACTTCTAGTTATTATTTTGTTCTTGCATAGTTTTCTTGACTCTTCATATCTTCTTTTAGTTTTCTTGGACCATCTTTTAGACTGTTCAAATCTTTGTGGAGTAGGTTTACCTCCAGTTTTTTTTTTCTATTCATGCATTTTTTTCTTTTGAACTGGGCACATTTTTTCTTTTCTGTGTATGCTTTGTAATTTTGTTTTTGTTGACAATGAACTTCTGAATCTAATAATGTAGTAACTGGAATTTAGATTCCCTCCCTTCCTCAGAGTGTGCTGTTTTTTGTTACTCTTTTTGTTTATATATTTATTTATTCTACCTTATCTTGGGCATAGATAGTTACTTTCAAATTTTCTCCATGCGTGCAATTGATTTTTAATATGCTAGTCTTTAATATCTGGCTCCCAGAAAAGAGAAAACCCATTTAAGTCCCCTGGAAGTCTTGGCTAGAGGAATAGAAGTTGTGATAATAAGGGAGGGGCAAAAACAAGGACCCCCACCTCTTTATCTCGACTTTTTTGCTTACAAGCACTGATCACTGACCCAAATACAGATCCTCGGTATGTGGAGGACAGGCTCCTTTTAGCCACCCTGGTCCCTGCAAGCTGTTTGTAGGCTTCTGCAGGAAGACGTGGACAGCTGCCTGCCATAGGCTGGGTAGGTGCTCATCCCTGTGCTTAGAACTGGGAGTTTCATTACAACTTGCCATTCAACCCTTCCCTTGGAAGTTTCAAGCTTTCAATGATGTTCAGAGTTTCAGAATAGTTACATCAGACATATCCTACCGTTGTAGTTATTCTTTATGTAAGAGAGATTCTTGGTGTTCGCTACTCTGTCATCTGTCTAGATACTCATTAGTGAAAAATTTAATTTTAATAAGAAAAAATTCAGTGTTCTCCCTGGTTTTATGCAAGAGCAGATTTTTGTAGGGCCTTATTTTTCCATTCTGCATTCCCAACTCCTCAATCATTTTTGTCACCCTTATTCACTCTTGTTTCTTTTTCTTTTCCTCTAATATGGGTATGATTCTTTTCTTCTTTCCCTTTCTTTCTTTCTTTCTTTCTTTCTTTCTTTCTTTCTTTCTTTCTTTCTTCTTTCTCTTTCTTTCTTTCTTTCTTTCTTTCTTTCTTTCTTTCTTTCTTTCTTTCTTTCTTTTTGTCTTTTTGAGACAAGGTCTCACTATACAGTTCAGCCTTGAGCTCACTTTGTAGCCCAGGCAGTTCTCAAGCTTGCAACAATCCTTTTGCCTCAGCCTCCCGAGTACTGGGATTACAGGCATGCACCACTATGCCTGGCTGATTTTTCTCTTTTAATAACACATGAATGCAATCGTATTACATGTCACAATGTTTTAAATTGAAATCTTTATTTCTCTTTTTGTATAAATCCCTGCATCCCTTCTACTATACCATTCTTCCTTACTCCTTTCCTAATTAAGCCTTTTTAACAATTTAATATGTATAATTTTATAGTTTTTATCCATGCTTGCACAATAATATATCAACACATTACAGATACATATATACAGAATAATATACATACGGAAGGCTTTCTGGCATTGTTTTTCAAAAATAGGCTCATATTTATTATATATATTTTATACATAATTTCTTATTTAACAGTTTATTTAATCTCTAAGGTGATGACTTAATTCTAATTCATAGTTATAATGACTGAATAATGTCTCACGTTATCATTGTGCTACAATCTATTTCAATCATTCTCCTAATAATGGGCATTTACTTTGTATCTAGTTTTCTTTTTTCCTTCCCTTGATGAACTACTGACAGTATCTTTTCTGAAGATAAAATGACTTGCATCATGACAGTGATGCTTTCTAAACAGCACTGACTTATTTACACTAACAGCTAGAGATGTACCAAAATGCCCTAAGTGTGTAGCCCAACGCTGCTAGGAGGACAAGTTAATGCTGAATTTCATTCTTCCCTCCTACTTTTATGTTTTTAACATGTGTTATTTCCATTAGTGTTAAACCAAACTCTATAAGAACATGTAGCTGAGAGAATTAGAGCCAGGTCTTGAAGCTTTACCTGGATTTGCTCATCAGGCAACTATCCAATGGAGGATTTTGAGAGAGAGAGAGAGAATCTAGTTAGACATATAAAATCACACCAAGTCTTTCATTCTTTTTCCCTGACATTTTTAATCCTATCAGAAAGGGAACCTTGGATAGTTTTACTCAAAAGCCAGTTCTGCTAAACTTAGAATGGGAATCTGTTCTCACATGTGAAAATGTGGATGGGTGAGAGGCTCAGATGTGCCTAAGAATTGTGTCCTGATGATTCCTCTTGTTACATTGTTGTACTGCTTTTCTGATTAGAGCTTTGGTATATATTGGAGCAAATTCTAGGGGAGCCAAGTATTTTCTATAAGAATTTCTTCATTGTATGCTTTTATTTCAGTGGTAATAAAAAATTAACACAAGCCTCCTTTGGATCACTTGGACAAGCATAACAGATACTCCTATAGAGATCCTATTTGTGATTATGTTGTTGCTTAACTCTGCTGTTTAAACAGTTGCTGACTATCAAAAAAGAAACAGAAGCAGACTTGATACTCTCTGCGGGTGAACAAAGAATCTGGTATCATCTACAAAGGATGCCTTTGTAGTAGTTCGAATAGCAAAACGTTGCAGCAGATTCATTCAGCTAGGCGAAAGAGTAATACAAGCTTCTCCAGTATAGACCTTGGGCAGCTACAGGCAGCACCACATTCAGGGTGTCTTAGCAGAGTGATGAAAGTATTCATTTATTCATGTAAATAATTTAAATTTTATTAGTTTTATTGTTTTGTTCTATTTCATTCTCGCAAATTAATTTTACAGTGATTTTAGATTTATCGACATACAGAAATTAGATACTTAAGTTTATGGATGCCTGCAAAATTTTACCTTTGTGAAAAATCCTATACAATTCTTCAGCTTGAGAAGTGCTCCTTTAGGATACCTGAATTCTAGCTGTATGTGTCACAATTCCAGAAAAAGCAGTGATGTTCTTTGGCCACATTTCTTAACTTTTTGTACCAAGGACTCCTTTGTTATTTCATGAAGTAGATAAATGCTTTCCCCAATAAACTTTTGGTGATTCAAATAAATTACTCAGAAGTAAAAGAGTAAAATTATATTAAAATGAGTTTTCTCAAAATATTAGAAATATGAATTCATGATATAGTCATATATATGCTTATTTATTAATACATTAAGTAATAGTATCTTGTGGTAGGTTAACAAATAATTTTGTAACAAGGATGAGCATGAGTTATTTGGAAATGTCTATTATAACTGCATGTTGACATACAAATATATATGATTTCTAATTTTTTTCTACATTTGTTGCCTACATCAATAATTTAATCATGTTAATTTTAGTTTGAGATTATGGAAAAAGAGATGCTAATTTCTTCTTAGGGTCTCTGGATTCTGATTAATGACACCTTCTGTAAGAGGAAAAGAACTTTTCATTGGTAACTGGCAGGATCTGAGTTCTGGCTTAGTTACCGTCTTAGGTCTTAGGGCTACTTCAGAAGTTATTGCGCTATTATTCCTGTGATCAGCTCTCAGGTCCTCTGCTGGGTGCCAGAGTCAGAGTTGAATGTTCGAGTCCTGTGGTTGCCCTCTTCTATGAATAAAATCATATTCTCCAGGCTTAAAGAACAGTTAGGAGATTCAGACAGGACTAATATCAATGTCTGAGCAAGGCTAAGTGAAACATTTTGCTTACCTGTTTGTTAGAATTCTATTAAAGTCCTGTACAATTCTTGGAAGAGGGGGAGAGATAAAGAAAGAGACAGAGACAGACTCTGTTTTTCTTTGCTTGTGCTCTCCTTTTCTTCTTCCTTACCCCATCTTTAAATGACACTTTCCATATTATACTTTGAGTTCCTCTCAGAGAAATCAGACTCAGTGTGCAGACAGTTCAATACCCTTTGTCCACATAAAAAAACAAAACAACAAAAAACCCCAAACAGTAGCATGTCGATCATGGCAGTACTAGTCAAACTCAAGGACTGAAGGGAACTTTTAAAAGTCAAAGGTCTAGATAAAAGTAAAAATAAAACCCAAAGCGTGTGATTTGCATCACTTTAGTTCTGAAAGAAAATTGGAACTGTGTAGGTCTTTTGCTTGAGTCAATTTGCTGAGTGCCTCAGGTTTTTGGTCTTTGTACAATTTTGTGTTGAGAGCAAAAAAATCTGTCAGTAGAAATCTGTTTGTTGTTACTTACGTCTTTGGAGAATATGCCTTTTTCACTTACTGGTAGTTCAAATAAGTATGGTAATGAGCTTTCCAAACCAAAAGCATTACATCTGTTTGTATTTCATGCATACCATTCCTTGTCTTTTATTCTGTGTATTTTATAAGAATAAAATAGAAGACTATTTTTCTTTTGTATGTCATTAACTTAATATTTCCATTTTTTGTTTGTTTGTTTTTTTGTCTTTTTGAGCCAGGGTTTCACTATGCAGTTCAGGCTGATCAAGAACTCACTTTGTAGCCTGGGCTGGTCATTAACTCACAGAAATCATCCTATCTCAACCTCCTGAGTGCTGGGATTACAGGAGTGTACCATCATGTGGCCAACGTGGTGTTTGAATTGATAAGACTTACACTACTTGTTTGTAATTATATTAAGCTGGAAACCCTGGTGGTGTGTACTCTTCCAAGTTTTATGATATGTCCCAGTTTTAGAGACTCCGGGTGAATCTTTATTTACTCATCTGCAGCTATTTGTTAGGTACCAAGCTCTAAGATTCACTATGCAGACTATAAAGATGAGTAAGTGAAAAGTCCTGTCTCCAGGCAACCAAGTGTCTGCTAACTGCCTTGTGCATGAATGTATTTTTTATAGTTTGAGAAATAAAATAAAAAATTCTGTGGGAGAGCTAGACCTAAGCTTCTCCTCTTGAGGTGGCACCATTCGAGGACTGGGGTTAGAGAGAACAATGGCCGCAACAGCAAATAAATCTGGGAACCAGTGCCATGTGCAGGCTGCTGGCGACTGGAAACAGACAAACCCCAGCCCCTTCTGATGCACCAGCTCCCCCACTGTCCCAGAGTGACTGGCTTAACTGGAGAAACATGGGCTGTGATGATAACTATCGAGGTGAAATGCAATTGGATGCCTGCGGTGCTTTGGTGTTTCACTAATATTGCAGGTCTGGGTCCAGTGGTCTGATCATAGGTTCAGAGGATAACAGTATGCATTATGACACCTAGGGGGGTCGCCTTCTGAGGGTTGCAGCCATTGTTGATCCCCTGTGGTCCTGTTTTGAGGTCCTATATTGTTTGATTGTTTTGTTGGGTTGGGTTTTATTCTCTTTTGATTATGTTAAATCCGATGGCAGGAGAAGTTATTTCAAGGATAGCAAGATATATTATGGTAGCAATTTTGGATTTACTATTGGCTTGTTTTGAAGTCCTTTATCACATTCATTGTTTTATTTTTATTGCTTCTGTTCTGTTTGATTTTTACTATGTCCAAAGTTATCTGCAGCTATTTTGAAGATGTCAAAAGGCATCATGATAACTACTGTTGATTTCATAATGTTTTGAAGTCCTGTATCTCTTACACTGGTTTGTTTTGATTGGTTTTATTGTTATACCCTCTTTAAAATAAAATAAAAAAAAGAAAAAAAATTCTGTGAGAGGTTGAAGGAAGAAAGAAAATGGTTAATTTTAAGTTTTTTTTATTTTTAAAAGAAAATACTCTAATTTTTACCATTTTTGATGCTGTAATACACATATTATTTTCTAAAAAGTATAAAATGTTGTTTACAATTATAAAAATACATTTTAGTTTAAGGATATATCCTGGACTCTTGTATTGGCTTAAACCATTTTGTTCTAGGATTTAAAAAGGAAACATTTACTAGGATTACCTTGAAGCAATTGAAGAAACCTTTTAATTTTCAATTTCATTCCTGTCTTATGGGAGTTGCTGGCATGTGTATTCAAGGGAATTTTGTCATCTCTGAAAGTAGAAGATCTAGAATTATAGCATTCTTTTCATGAAATTACCTTTTAACTCTTCATTTATTAAGTAATCAAGTTCAGAGAGCTTGTTTTGTTTTGGTTATATACTTACAGGTATAAAGTAGACAAAGACCTCTAGGACACACCTTTCAGAAGGCTGAATTTTGATGATACAATGGCTGTCAAGCCATAGAGAGTCTTATGGTTTAGATCTTGAGAGTTTCCTAAGAGTCTCACACATTAAGAGGCAGGGTTTTTGGAAGGCGGTTAAGTTATGGGGTTGCTACAGCAGACTTGCTATTAGGAGGTGGGGTCTGGTTAGAGGTGGGTGACTCAGGCATGACCTGGAGGGAGTATCTGCCTCCCTGGCCCCTTCAGTCCCTCTGTTTCTTTACCTCTACTGTGTTCCTGCCATGTCTTCCTGCCTGAAATCCATGTGAGCCAAAATAAACCTCTGCCCTTTCACGTGCCTGTCTCAATGATAAGAAAGTGACTAAGATGGTGAATTTGTTACCATATTAGGTGTCCTTTGAAGCTAATGAAAAAAGTTTATAATTAATAAATAGGGCTGTTCTAGAAAAAAATGAAGCTAAACTTATATATTCGTTCTAAAGTTTGGGAACTGAACTTGTGACCCTGTCACAGCCAATCATGAGAAGCAGTGATGTAGGTAATGCCCACCCTCTCTGAAGAGCTGATCCTACATGTGGCAGCCCTGTCTCTTCCAGATATATCTTAGGACTCTGGAGGGATCCTATCCATAGCTATCACTTCTACAGTTCTTACCCTGTGCCCCAGACAGTTCTAAATATTACATATGCTGACTTGGTTAATCCTCACAACAATTCAGTGAGATACATGATAACATCATCTGCATTTTGTTGATGAGGAAATACATACCAAAGTATTCATAGTACACTCAAGATTTCTCATTTAATAGGTAAAAGAGGCAGGGTTTGAAAATAATTAGTCTAGCTCCTGTAACTATGCTCCATCTTTCTATGAAGAGCAAAATGATACAGTGCAAACAGTCATTTAAAAAGACATGAGAAGGAGTTCATGTTAGTCAGTTTTGTAGCATTATTACAAAATATCTGAGATAAGTAGCATATAAAGAAAAACAGTTTGTTTTGTTTCATGGTTTTGGAGGTGTTCAGGTGGCTCTTTGCTTTAAGTGTTTGGCAAAGACAATTTTTTCATGATAGGAGCATGTGGCACAGCTCATGTCAGGAGCGAGAAACCAAAAGAGAAGACTAATAGGGCTCCACAATTCCCTTAGAGACTCTCCCAAAAGCCTAAGCGCCACACCCGCCATCACCATATCCAACCTGCTGAAGTTTCCAGCACCTCTCTGTAGAGCCACTCGGGTCCAAACCATTAACACATAGACCTTGGGGGAGTGTTTAATATCCAAATATAGCAGAGTTGAATTCTAAATTTGGTGCACCACAAAGGATATTTAAGGGGCAGTTGTGTAGTCTGATGTTTGGTATGATCGCAAATCATTTGGGAGGATGAATGAAACAAAGAATGGAGAAGTACATCTTCTTAAAGAGTCATCATCTCAAGTCTAGATTTGTAAGAATAATGTGTGTCAAGCCTTTGGGGAGGAGATCAATGGGTTAATCTGAGAAACTAACACCACCTGTGCCATATCAATTTGTTTTATTGTGGTTAAAAAAAGACCTACACAGCATGAAATGTACTTTCTAAATAAAATGCAGTATTGCTAATAATATGTATATTGTTGTACAGTAGATCTCTAGAATGTTTTCATCTTACACAACTGAAACTCTGCATGCATCGATTAGTAACTCTACCCTCCATCAGCACCGGCAACCATCGCTGTACTTTCTGCTTCTATAACTCTGACTACTTTAGATGCCGCATAGAAGTGGAACTGTGCCATTTTTGTCCTATGACTAGCATATTTCACTCAGCATGATGTTCTCAGGTTTATTCATATTTTAGTAGATGACATGACTTTCTTCTTTTCAAAGACTGATGCTGCTCTTATGGAAAGAGTCGTTGAGATGTAAATGTTGGTCTTTTACAGTCTGGCACTTGATAAGCACTCAGGAACTATTAGCTAAAAAATTTAGGAAAGTTAGCCTTTTTTCCTCTTTGCTTTGACTTGTGCACAAATTCTTTCCCGTTCCACTTTCCACATATATTACCAAAACCTCCCAGATGTAGGACAGAGAAGCTGATTGAATGTGTTAGTTTATTTTAAAAGACATTTTAAAATAATGTTTATTATTTTCAGAAATAATACACATGTTTACTATTTAGTTTAAGCTATAAAGTAAAATGGAAACATAAGGCAAGAAACAAAATTTATGCCAAGTTTTACTACCACGAAGAAACCATATATAATATGAAACATACTTCTGAATATCTCAGTATATACTAAGATTTAAGGTAGATTTTTGGTAGAAATATTTTATAAAAGTTGCTTCTCGACTTCCTCCAAGATGGCCGCCCAGATTAACACCGTGACAGGGAGGCTTCCTGAATATACCATCAAAATGCTGGAATATAAACTAATATAATAACAGAGAGAAGGAAAAAAGAGGGAGATGGGTCCTCTGGACCCAAGAAGAATCTAAAACGAGAACTGTAGCCCAGAGAAAGAGTAAAAGAATGAAATAAAGGTGGAGACCAGCAGCACTTCTGTCCGGAGCAGAATCCAATCAGCGCTGCGACCCGAGCCGAGAAGGTACGATCCAGGTGCTCTTGATATGCGTGGAGTTGCCAGTAGAATTGTGGCGGTGTGGTGCGACAGCAGAGACGACGGTCGACTGTGGAGCGAGGTGGTCGTGAGCAGGCAAGTGAGTGAACCCGCCGGCCCCCAGCCCCCCACCCCAAAGGGAGAGCGAGGGACAACCATCTTGAGACCGGAACTGCACCTAATTAGGTATGGTTCCTGGAAGGCCGTGGTGGAAACGGCGCGGGTGCCTTGGGGGTGATAGAGGAGGTTTGGCGGATGACCCTGTACAGTTTACCAGACAGCGGCCCCATCCTCTCACGCACCGCAGTAGACATTCACGGAGCAGAAACAGGCTTGGGAGAGGCAGTGGACCAACACGGCCTCATGGGCGAGCCCAGGAAAATGCCAAGACAGAAAGGCAGAGGGAGCTCTCCTGACTCTGATACAAGCAGAACCGATTCCGGGGATGCTAATGCTGAAATGGTCGGGAGTCCAAAAATTAAACTCTCAGAGGAGTTGACAACAGAAGTGGGGAGACAACTCCACAAAGCTATGAAAGAAATTAAAGCAGCACTGTTAACCCAACTGAGAATTGAAATGAAACTCATAATCGGGGAATCACTAAGCGCCTCTAAAGGAAACATAGCAGGAAAGGTGGAGGATGAAAAATCAAAGGAAATTGAGAATGAAACAAATAAAAAATTAGAACGCATTAATCAGATGCAGAGAGACTACCAAGACATCAAAGACTCCAGTAAAAGTTGGCAGAACCACTTGAAGGAAACTAAGGATAGACTTTTGTATCTGGAAGAAAGAATGAAAACTTGGGAAAGAGAAAGGAGAGACTTTCTCAAGATAATTAGAAATCTGGAAGTGGCAGTGCAATGGCTGCAAGACAACCCAAGGAAACATAACTTACGAATAAAAGGTGTGAGTGAAAAAGCAGGGGTCAATACAAACCAAATTAAAAGTCTATTTACAGAAATAATTTCAGAAAACTTCCCAAGCATGGGAACAGGAAGAGACTTTCAGATAACTGAAGCATATAGAACTCCAGCTAAACTTGACCAAAACAGGCCTACACCCAGACATATAATAATCAAGATTCCAGAAATCCAACACAAAAACATGATATTAAAAGCTATTAGAGAAAAGAGATAGATTACCTACAAAGGAAG
>RJWM01029037.1:0-24899 GCA_004363535.1 Dasyprocta punctata | reverse complement strand
TCTACTAAGGGTGGTCTCATGAAAAAGAAAAGATCATCTTCTGGTGACTGAACTTTAGGTAACTTCTGTTTTCTTCCCTGCGTTCATTTGTATTTTCTAAATGTCCTACAGGGTACCAGCATTAATTATATAGGAAAGAAAAGAGACAATTAAAAGAGCAGGAATAAGAACGGGAAGTAAGACCAGGAGGCAAAGACCCAGGGCCAAGGGCACAGCCTACCCTGTCCCTGACGCTGGCTGGAAAACTGCAGTAGGACTCCATGGATCACAAGGATGCTGAAACCCTTAGAGACTTTTAGCTTAAAACCCCTGGATGGGTCTCAGAGAGTCAATACCTCCTCTAAGCCTGCGTGCAAGTTTACCTTTGTGGGTGTGCGCACGTGTGTACTATGTTCTTAGAACAGGACCTAAGCATTTGCGCAGTTCCCAAAGGGCTCTAGGCCCCTCCGATGTCCTTCACAAACTTCGATGGTGAAGCGGTCGGGAACGTGAGCAGAGCCCACCCGAGCCTGCACTCAGCGCCTCTTAGAACGAGAAGGGGCGTGAGCATGGTGCTGGGCACGCGTGCTGCGGGGAGCTGCTTGTTAGCATCACAGACTCGAAAAAGTTCACCGACCCTGGGCTAGAGTGTGCCGCTTCCTGATCAAGTGTGTGCCTAAACCTGCGGGAGACCCCGAGTTCAATCCTGAGCATGCTGCCCCCTCCCGAAAAAAAGGCGGCGAATGGGTGCCCTTCCCTCATCAATGGCGTGGAGCCGGGACCAGCACAGGGAGCGTGGCCCGGGGAGAGCTGGGCTCCTCCTCAGGGACAGCGCCACACTGGTTTTGCACTTCCTGCCCTGGGTCCCCTGGACTATTCATCTGAGGACTCGCAGGCATCTGAAGTAACTGAGGCACGCCCCGTTCTGACAGGGGTTACCGGTGAGGTCACATCTGTCACGAAAGAAAAGCGTGGCGGAAGTGCCATTCCTCTTGCCCTCGGACCCAGAGAACCAGCATTCGGGGTCCAAAGTGGAGCTGTCAGAGAGCATGACCCCAAGAGGGGACAGAAAAGGTGGTTCTGTGAGCGCTGGAGCGAGCCCGCAGAGTCGGGAGGTCCTCCCTCGGCGGCTCTCACCTGTGATGCGGAACCAGAAGAGGCCGGGCCGGCCCTCGACGCTGATGACCCCCACCATGTGGTTCACGGGGTCCGTCTCCATGACAGTGAAGCTGTAGTGGGGCTCATCGAAGGCCAGCGGTATGGACGATGGCCGGGGCTGGGGGATCCACTCGATGTGGAGCCGGACGCTGGTGGAGAGGGGTGGCTGCCCACCGTCTGTTGCCTTGATCTAAAACGAGCCCAACACCAGAACTGAGCCGTCACTGAGCCTGTGTCCCATCCGCCCGTCCATTTACTCAGCAGCCATGGGAGGGTTTGCGGTGTAGGCGTCCTGCCAGTTATAGCTATGCATATATATATTACACTATATTTATACTATATAGTGAATGTATCATATAGTGAACATATATATATTAGATTATTACAGTAAAAGACACATGGCCTTTGATCCCCTTCAGAACAGTCCTCTTGCTTTGAACACACGTATCATTCTTGCCCCTTTCTGGGACAGTTCTGGAAGTCTTTCCTCTCTTCAGTTGCACTGTTGTAGCTGCCTCTGTGTCCTGAGTCAGTTCAAAACGTTTCCCCTTCCAAGGTTATTGTGAATTAGGGAAGAGCCAGAAGTTGCACAGTGCCAGCATGTCTTTATAAGCCCGCCTTCCCGTTGGATGGCACGCAGCAGCGGCAGCAGCAGATCTGCCGTATCTGTGATCACACCTTGTAAAGACACTCACGAAAGAGGACTTCCAGAACTGCTTCAGAAAATGGCGAGAACAATGAGATAAGGGAGACAGGGTATTCCGAGGGAGATGAATGGCAAAATGTCTTTCTCTGTACTTTCTTAAGAAATTTAAACATTTACCTCAAACATATGCCCTTTACAATAACCACAAACACAGTAAGCTAGAATTCACTGAGTTCTCAGAATTATCTGGCCTTGCTCTTAGAGTTTTGTGTGTAGCATCTAATTTCATTTTCACAGCAGCCCTAGGAGAGATACTATTATCATCTCCCTCTTACCAGGGGGAAGCTGGGGCTCACCATGACGAATTCACCCACCTGATAATGCACCTGGACAGCAACAAGGCTGAACTTGAATTCAGGTTGTTTGACATGAGAACCCATGGCCTAGCCATTGGATACACTGGCTTCCTACAAGAAAAATGTTCTTATCCCAGGTACACGGATACTAAAAGACTCAAAAGAGTTAAATCACTCGTCTGAGCTCACACAGCTGTAAAATGGCAGTGCTAGGGTCAAAACGAGGCCTATCTTGATGCCAATTCCCGTGTTTCTTTCATGAAATCCTTGGCTACAAGAACAGAGAGGAGTCAGGTGCAGTGGTACATGCCAGCGCTCTGGGACGCAGAGGCAGGAGGAGTAAAAGTTTGAGCCCAGCCCGAGCAACTTAACAACTTAGCTAGCTTCAAAATAAAAAAAAATATATTAAAAAAAATAAAAAATAAAAAAAGGGTGGGGATCCAGCTCCGTGTGAAGGCACCAGGTTCAATCCCCAGCACCACCACCACCACCACCAAAGACAAAAACAACCAAACAGAAGGCTTCCCAGGCCCTTCCTGCCCTCAAAGAGAAAGGCCCAGAGTCTGATCCTTTGGTTAAAGGCAAGACTCCCGGTTCTCAGGGCTAAGGCCAAGAAAAAGAACACCACTTCCACTGGGCCACTGGCCGTCTCCCTGCTCCGGTACCCTG
This sequence comes from Dasyprocta punctata, assembly GCA_004363535.1. Taxonomy (NCBI): domain Eukaryota; kingdom Metazoa; phylum Chordata; class Mammalia; order Rodentia; family Dasyproctidae; genus Dasyprocta; species Dasyprocta punctata. The sequence goes on along the minus strand of RJWM01029037.1, from coordinate 22,091 downwards.
ACAGGAGTCACTAGCCAGGGGGCCCCTCCCCATTCCCTGGCCCCACCCATCTACTCACCGTGAGGATGTTGTACTCCCCAGCTGTGAAGGTGCTGCTGGATGACACCACACCTGTGACCGGATGGATGCTGAAGCCTTCCTCATCACTCTCCTCGATACTGTACGTGACACTGCCATTGGGACCGTCATCTGGGTCCGAAGCCACCAGCCTGTACACAGCCCCAGGGGACGCTGGGCTCCGCCTCTCTGGAAGGCGGACATTGAAGAGCTTGTGGGAGAATATAGGTGCGTTGTCATTGACGTCCAAGATGCAGACCACCACCCTGGAGGTGGACCTTAGGGACGGCTCCCCGTTGTCCAGCACCGTCACCTGGGGACAGAACGGACTATGAGCACCCCAGTGGCCAAATGCAAAGTAATGTCTAGGTACCATCAGCCACCACACCCAGCCACTACTCCTGACAGCATACAAATATTAGCCTGTTTGTTCTTTGGTATATGTGTATTCATTTTATTATCATAATCTCACCCACTTGGGTCTCAAGTCTCTAGGAATCTCACCACAGGAAAGCCAACAGGAACAGAGAAAAAAAACTAGAGAGAACTAGAAGTCTAGGCCAGAGTCTCCAGGCCAAGAGCTGATGATTCTCTTTGTCAGGAAAGGCCCAGGGCCACTTCTCAGAGACTTTGTTTGTTTTGCTTGTAATTCTCAGAAGCTTTGTTCTCTGGTTCCCTGAAGCTACTCAAGGTTAGAAGGTGTTTCTACAGAGATGGGTGGAACTTTTGAGCCAGACACCTAACCCAAGGCTTGAAATGAAATCCAAAATGAGGGAAAAGGCCCCAAGGAAATTTCAAAACCAGGAGCTCTTTTGTGTAGAGTGCAACTGTCCCTTGCGTCCGTAGCCCCAAGGGCATGGTAGGTCTTGGGATGTTTCCACTCGGGATGGCTCAGGATTTTAAAAACATTTTAGTGTTTTAAGGTAAAGGTGTGACACTGAACTTGGAACAATGTTTCAGTCTCAGGCCTAGAAGGCTGTTTATTTGTTGCTTACTAATAATACGGATTCCTTACAGAGGGAAGGAGAGTATGCCCAGGAATATGCGTCCCTCCCTCCAGTGCCTTTGAGACTAAAATCGATGCCTGCTCATCAGCTTGGGAGGGGGAATAGGTAGATTTCTACCCAGCATCCTTCTCTTCTGATTTAATGCCCTCTACATCAAGGACTGAAGCATCTCATTGGCATGGGCACCATGGACGCCTATGTGACTTTAAAGATACATTAGAAAGAGCACAGACATAGAAGACAAAGGTTTTATCCTGGCTCTGCTGCTGACCTAGTGCTTAACCTTGAATAATTCTCAGGGGATGGACTAGAAAGCACACCCCACCAACACATGCCACACGTATTCTACCCCACACTCCTGCACTCACGTCAGGAATTACTAATCAATGAGAGGTGCGCTGCCCAGCCTGGATACCATTTTGGATTCTTTCCCTTCTCAGTGCTGAAGATCCAGCAAAGACCTGACAGTCTTCACCACCAGCCACAGCAAGGCTGAGCTCAAGCGTGTCCTCCGCTCTGAGCCCAGTTCTCTGCTCAGCCACAGGGCTGGAGGCACGTGTGTGGCCCCAAGGCTGCCTCCACTCCATAAACGGTCAGCAGCCTCAGGAAGCTTTGGGTAAATCCAGTGACTGAGCTCCCCAGCTTCCTCACCTCCAGGATATGCTCATCCTTGCTCTCTCGGTCCAGCTGCCGGGCGGTGGAAAGGAGACCTGGGGGAGAGATGGTAGGAGGGAGACATGAAGCAAGGACTCCCAGGGCCGCTTCACTGGGGTGGGTTCAGGATGGCACTCAAATCCCAGATGAGAATTCTTCTGGTCTCTGGGGAACAAGTACGTTAAGGGCAAGTGGAACACTGGGGAGAGGGAAGGGAGAGTGAGAAGGAGAGGACAACAGAAACAATGCGCTAGCTGAAATTTCTACTTACATTCCACTTTCACCATTAGGCAGGGCGATGGGTCAACAGCTCAGCTACCAGCAGCATCAAAAGCCTGCCCACTGAGATGCCTGCCTAATCAGATGCTCGGCCAGTCAGAATCCTACCCAATCAAATGGCTGCCCAATCAGATGTTCTCCCAATCAGATGCCTGTCCAATCAGACGTTCTCCCAATCAGATGCCTGTCCAATCAGACGTTCTCCCAATCAGATGCCTGTCCAATCAGATGCCCACTCAATCAGAATGGTGCTCAGTTGGAAACAACAGTTAAAACCGCAAGTGCACAAGGATGACTCAGCAATTCTAGGATGTGATTTTGAGTCCTTGTTACTGAAATTCAATGCATATGTTTGCACTTAGATATCCACCATTCATTTTCCCTTTCTTTTAATAAAAAGACCCTAGTTCTCCCAAGGGTACACTACATCACTCCTAATTTCAGGCCTCTGTGATCTAGTATGAGGCTGACTCACCCCACATTCAGGTAAGGTGTGCAGCCTAAGACTGGCCAATCAGCGTGGATAAAGCCCAGCCCTCCTGACCAGTGCACTACAGACAGACAGCTGGGCGGTTTCATGAGAATCAATTCTGGGCCTTCTGGGAAAAGCTATAGAAAAGAATGTCTTTTGTGCACCATGCCGGGTATGCTGAGAAGGTATTGTGACACCTGAGTGCGAGACTCCCAAGACCCTTTACTCGGAGAAGAGCAGGAGGGGCAGAACCCACATCGTTTCATGCGAACCCTGGCTGGGGCTGTGTCTGCTGCCACTCGTGCCCGGACTTCTCAGTAAGGTAAAAGGGGCAGCATCTTGTGTCACCTCAGCCAGTGTGGGCTGGGTTTCTATCTTCTACATCTGAAGATGACTGAGTCAATTCTGAGACTTTGGCTGTTGGTCTGGGGAGGGAGAGGGCTCACAGTAGAGTTGGGGGATCAACTCCGGTCTTCCGAATTTCAAGACCTCCATTCCAACAAGATGTCGTTGTCTGGGTCAGCCCCCTCCCTTCCCTTTCTGTGGCACTGCAAACCCTCAAATCCAGCCTTGGATTCCTTTTAGGGCACCCCCTCAGGCCCTCGGTGCCTCACCTTGACTCAATTTTTCCTCCTTTTCTAAGATCCTTCGACCTCAGACTTCCTCTGTAAAAATTGAACTGGATGACCCCAAGGTCCTCTGGCCTTAAATTCTGAACTTTTCATTCTGCTCTGAGTAATTTATTGTGAGTTAAAGGCAGAAATCTGGGATGATGAGGGCACACACATGTTCAAAGTAAACAATCAAGTATGAGCCACATGAAGGAAGAGGTTCATGCATTGCATGTAAAAAGAAAGAGCATGCAACTACTTCAAATACACTTTTTGGAGAAGGGGAAATGCTGTGCACAACATACTGAGTAAAAAAGGTAGCTTGTCTGGAGTTACAACTGAGATCTTAGTTCTGGAGAAATCAAAGGGGTAGCTTTTGCCTCTGCCATTGTTATTACTGTTTGCCTAGATCTTGGGGCCAGCTGTCTCCACGACCAGCAAAATGTGGGTTCCTTGCAGATCATCTGTAAATTGGGAAAGTTGGACTTGAGGATTTGTAAACCTACTTTGAATTTGCTGAGCCATGGGAGCTCCAAACTATGACAAGGGAGTGATGGAGCCAGTTCTCTGCAAGAGTCAGGGAGCTCTAAGTTGGGGTTATGAGGGGCTCAGAATGCCATCCTAAGCCCTCAGTCTGGACAGCCACACCTGGGTATGGAAGGTCTCCTTTAAAGGAGAGCGGAGCTCTTGGTAGGAGTCGGTGGACCACCTGAAAGCTCTCGGTAAGTGTACTGGTCTTGTTCAGGTGATGAGATGATGGAGACAGTGGAAGTAAGCGTGCAGACGGAAGCTGAGTGGAGGGACTGGTGGCTCCAGGTGGGGGTCAGCGTGGGAAAAGGGGGTTCAGGGTTAGGGAGAAGTCTCCAGCAATGGAAGAGCAAGACCCCTGTGAGGAACATGTTATTGCCGCCTTGTGCAGCAGAGCACGTCAGCCGGGGTTTTCCTCCTAAGTGAAGGGAGGCAATGGGAGGGACTGGAGAAGGCTCCTGGACAGCCCCACACTGGGCGCCCTTCCAGTCACAGGTGGAAGCCTAGTGGTGGTGAGAGCCGCCTTCCTCGGGCTCTGGTGGGCTCCTGTCCTAGGTCACCCACCCAGCTCATCCCCCAAGCCAAAGGGCTCAGGGCCTGAGGACCCTCAAGCAGGGGGCAAGAGCGAGGGGGTCTTGGCAGCTTTCCATGTGGCCCTCCCCAGGCCTGTCCTCCCTGGGCCTCCTCCTCTCCTCTCTGTGTGCCTCTCCCTGTGTATTTTCTCTGTGCATCTCTCTCGCCGTCCCCTGTCTTCCTTTTAATACTTCCTCTCCGCCTTCTCCTTCTGTGTCTGAATCTGTCTCTTGCCCTTCTGCCCTTCCCCTATCCCTCATGCCTCCCCTACATTTAAGGACCTGTGTTCCTGGGGTCACGGCCCTGTGGCCTCCTGAGCTGCTGGCCTGTTGTCACCTTTATCTCCCTCTCTGGCATCAGAGTCCTCATTCCCAGGGAGCGCCCCTGACAATGGGAGGCGGCAGAGCCACCCACGATAAGATGGTGCAGCCAAAGCCAGTATCACCCCATCTTCTCCATCACCCCATCTCGGGCCCATCTTTGACCCTTTCCTTCCTCCCTTCCCGCATCCAATTATTTTTCAAAAGCTCTGGACCCCACCTCTGATGGATTCCCTTTCCTTCTAATCTGTTCACCTTGACCCACGGCAGCCCAGGTCTTGCCCCAGTTACCTTTCCCTCTGTCTCCCTTCTTTCCCCTCCTTCAGCACTGCAGAGCCAATGCTCACTGAGCTCACGATGCCCAGGCTGCCTTCTAAGCCCCTTCCGTATGTCTATGTATTAGCTCCATTAGCCTCGCAGCACCCCAGAAGGCAGCTATTATCATCTCCATTTACTGGTGAGCAAATTCAGGCCCCGAGCAGTGCTGATCTGTGTTCCCCAGAAGTTCCCATAGTGGAGGCTGAATCCTCAGGTTCACATGTGAATCTTATTTGGAAGTAGAGCCTTTGAGAGAGACATAGGGTGAGATGAGGTTATGTCTCTGTGGTGGCGTTCATGGCTCTATGACGAGGACGAGGGACCCGAGGTAGCACACCGCTCTGGCTCAGCAGGTGTCGACCTCCACCGTGCTGGAGTGCATGAAGGTCCTCCTAGGACATCACCACCGTGCTCTTGGACTCCCAGCCTCCAGAATCGCAAGCCAAACAAGCCTTACTTATTATAAATTACCCAGTCCATGGTCTTCAGTTACAGTAACATGACACGGACTGAGACATGTTTGGGAATAACTTTCCCAAGACCTCACCATGTGTAAGTCAAGGAATGAGAAATACGCCTCAGAAAACTGACCTGCTTGCTTTATCCTCAGCAAGGCCCTATCTTCCTCCCTGCTGACCACTGTCCAGGACATTTTCCTTGCCACGTCCTCTCCCAGACTGTGGTCTGTCAAATCTGCCCCGGTCTTTAGCTCCACATAACCCGCCCTGTTCCGCGAAGCCACTGCAGATCTCCGACACTGGGCTGCTGTCTCCTCTGAGCAGCAGCGGGACCACATCTATACATGTTTCACTGGGTTACATTCTTTTGCACTGGCTCTATCCTATTTCTACCTAAATATTCACGCTCCTGGTGGACGGATTTCTCTAAGATCAAAACCAAGGTTTATTTCTTCATTCTTCCTATCACAGACTGTTTTTTTTCAGTATGTTAAAGATGATTTAATCTAATCACAAAATATGCCACAAAAATTTGGATTTTAAGAAACAATAAACAACATGTAAATATTTATAAATCTGAACTTGCAGTGGACTATTTAGCAAATAACTTTTTCATGTATAGTGATTCTCCAGGATGCCTTTCAAAAGTGTGCTTGCCTCTTCACTTAAATTTATGTGAAGACACAGACTGTTTAAAGGCCTTGTGAGGCAGACACGTTTCAAGATTTGCTAAGTGCAGTCAGTGAACATAGCCTGAGCTTAATAGATTGTGCATGATGCCAAGAGATTCATTCATCCCTCTAACAATAATTTCTTGCACTCCAGGAAAATGGCAGAGATGAGGAAGGCGGGCGAGGGGCTCACAGTTGATGGATTCTTTTATTTTTTAAAAAGCTCATGCTACTGGGTGCCAGGTACTGAGGATCATTCTGGTGGGCAAAACAGTCCAGGTTCCTTTTCTGGGGAACCTTTGAAGTCTAGGGCACATGGGTAGTTAAAGCAGTAATCACACCAGGAAAACGGGCTGTGTCATCAGGGTTACAAAAAGGGAGGAAAGGAGGCCAGGAAGTGTGTTGCACTGTTGGTGAACCCTTCTCAAAGCAAAGCACAGCGGGGTGGGATCTGAAGCGAGGGCAGGAGCTCAGCAGCCCAAAGGAGAAAAGGGGCTCCTGGTGGGGACCAAGGTGGGCGAAGCCCGTATTGAGCCCAGTCGCGGACTACAGCAGCCATGTGGCTGGAACCCAGAGGTGCGGTGTGACAGGGACAAGGTGAAGCCAGATGGGCCAGCAGGGCCAGGCCACCTGATCTGTGGGACACAGCAAACTGTGGGTTTATCTGAAGGGCACAAAGAAACCATCCACACCACCCCACCAGGGAGGTGGGCAGCACAACGGCAGAGGTGAGGAAGGAGGGCGAGGGGCTCACGGTTGATGGATTCTTTTATTTTTAAAAAGGCTCATGCCAGGTGTGGTGGTGCATGCCTGTAATCCCAGCACTCAGGAGGCTGAGGAAGGAGGAGCACCTTGAGTTCAAGGCCAGCCTGGGCTACAAAATGAGTTCAAGGCAAGCCTGAACTGCATGGCAAGACCTAGCCTCAAAAAGATAACAAAAAAAAAAAAAAAAAAAAAAAAAAAAAAAAAAAAAAAAAAAAACTCATGCTGATAAAAAAAAATCTCTTTCCCTCAACTGTAAGAAAGTTAGGAGCATCTCTGCCATCAAGGGCATTTTGCCAGACTTGCTATCAGGGAACTTTTGAAAGTAAAAAGAGGAGGGATTTGGAAGAAGTTGAGAAGTGAAGGCCAGAGGTGAGAGATACCATAGCTCTTCTGAAAAGAGACAGACAGGGCAGCCGCAGGTAGAGAACCAGCTCAGGCCTGTTTTCCAGGGAGAAAGCGCCCTCCGAGGACTAATCCACATCCCAAGGTCCAAGGTTAACAGGAAGCTATCCCAACAAGTGTGGCCAGGGCAGCAGCCCCTGGCCGCCCAGCTCACAGCCCCTCCCAATCGCGCTGGTCTCCAGGGCCAGTGAGACGCCCATTGAGGATTCTCCCTTTCCCCTTCCTCCTGTCTTGCCAGTATTCTGTCCTGGAGCAAGAGTGAAGGATGGAATAAGACACTGGGTTCTGAGGAGAAAATGCCTGCCTGCTCTGTGACAGGACTGCAGTTTGTCCCCGGTGAGAAAGATGTCTTGGAGAACGGCAGGCACCGTTCTCAGCGCCAGGAGGCAGGCAGGTGGCCTCCATGGGGGACCAGGCTGGGAATAAGACGCCACGGGGCAGTAAGGGCTTTGGGGGACCATGGGATGTGTGCCCGCCTGCACGGGGAGCCGCTGTCAGCCACTGGCATACTGGGGGACTCAGGAGACAGTGTGGCCACATATCTTCCTGTCTTTAAAGAACCATGAGAAATCTGGAGTGTGCTGTAGGATTTGCCATTGTTTAAATGTTGGCCATAACTTGAAAAGCCATTGCTCAAAGCTTGCGCAAGTCAAGCGGAACACCTCTGCAGGTTACCCCTGCCTCACTGCCACCAAGCCACGGGCCTTGGATCCCCCTAATCCACCTTCCCCACATGGCCTTGGGCAAGGACAGTCACAAGCGAGAGAGCTGACTCGGTGGAAGGGGTCCCTGTTGCCACCACCTATCAGCAGGGCTGAGATGGGTCTGGCGCTGGGCGAGGGGGCGTCTGACCTCGGGCTTGCGACTTCGAGGAGGGATGAGTTTGGGAGCGTTAGGATGTCCGAGTCCTGCCTCAACCTTTGGGCAACTAAAGCAAGAAACTCCAAAGCAAGAAAGGGGGAAATGGACGTTTCTCATTTTCCCAGACACGGTCTTTGGAGAAAAGTGTCTCCAACTTTGTCTCTCTTTGGAACCCCCGCATGTCTTGCTGGGACACAGATCCCTGAGCCTGCCCTCAGGACCCTGGCTCAGTAGGTCTAGGGTGGGGTCTGAGAATCTGAATTTCCAAAAAAAAAAAAAAACGCTTGTGGGCGATGCTGAGGATGCTCTGACCACACTTCAAGAACCGTCCTCGTAGAGACACCCACTCACTCCACTTTCTGGGTCCTTACCTGTGAGAGGCTGAATAGCAAAGAAGCCCAGGTGGTTCCCGCCGGTGATGTTGAAGGTCAGCTTCCCCCTGGAGCTGGAGTCTGGGTCCCGGGCATCCAGCTGAAGCACAGAGGTACCCAGGGGCGCATCCTCCAGAACGCAGGGGTAGAACACAGGTCTGGACATCTGGGGTGGGTTGTCATTGACATCCGTGATCTCAATGTAGACTTCGGTGACAGACGAGAGGGGGACAGAACCCCTATCCACGGCCAGCACAGTCAACCAGTAGTAGGGTACGAACTCTCGGTCCAGAGGTGCCCGGGTCTGAATCATTCCTGGGACGATGAATCACCAAACCCAAATTACTTTAGAGCCAGAGTGGCTTTAGAAACCACCCACCTGACACTGCCCGATCTGCACTGTGGAAAGGTTATGAACAGGTAATCCACAAAAAGAGGAAAGAGCTATCAATATGACACAGGAGATGCTGAGAATGAACAGCCATATTGCAAAATGTCTTAGCCTCTGTAGGGCTTCCAGAAGACAGTCTAATGCTTACTAGGAGGAGTTCCTCTGGGCAGTATAAGACATACAAAGTCCTGTATTTCTGTGCAGTCTGAAACACCATCATGTGGCACTGCAATCTATGTTGCTTCCCAATAATGAAAACTCTCAGTACCAAAATGTTTTGCCTCAGAAAATTGATGTGGATAAACTAAAGGATAGTTCTTGAATCCCATAATAAATTTACCTTTTTTTTTTTTTTTTTTTTGCAGCACCAGGGATCAAACTCACAACTTCGCACCTGCCAGGGCAGGCGCTTAAGCCGCTGAGCCAAACTCCCGGCCCTGGCTTTTTGAGACAGGGTCATACTATGTAGCTCAGGCCAGCCTTGTGCTTGTGTTGTAGCCCAAGCCAGCCTCAAACTCACAATGCTCCTCCTACCTCAGCCTCCCGAGTGCTGGGATTAAAGGCGTGCGCCACCACACCCGGCTCTATTTTTATGTTTAAAAAAAAAAAAAAAAACAGAGCCGGGAATTTAGGTTAGCGGCACAAGCGCCTGCCTGGTAAGTGTGAGGTCGTGAGTTCAATTCCCCAGTACCAAAAACAAAAAACAAAAAAAACCAGAAGACAGTATAGTGGACCTACATTCCTCTGACTACTTCTAGCCCAGTTCTGATGACTTACAAACGTTCTGTCAGTGGGATTTCCTTCTCATTGTCCTGAAACCCTTTTCCTCATTAGTTAAGTCCTGCTAGAGCCTCAGCTTAAGAGTCAGGGATTTGGTCAGTACATTTCTGCTTCCTTTTCCACCACCCTCATGATTTTAGGGGCTTAGCTTCATTCTTAGCGCACTCATTCCACAATGGCCTAGTATGCACCCGCTGTGCGCCAGAGCTTGGGGTCCGGTGGGAGGCAGGAGCAGCCTGCACCCTAAGCCCCCCTGGGCCTCCCAGCGGGCAGGGCCTGAGTGAGGGGAAGGGAGGAGAATGCCAGAGACGAGACAGGGAAACAGGCCCCGAGAGGGAGCCCGGCTTGGCTGAGATTATATAACACAGCAAGCAAGGGGAAGAACTAGGTCTGGAACTGACTGAAACTATTGCCTTTCCTACCGCATCCCCAGGGCCTTTACTCTAAATAAATCCCCCTAGATTGCCGACTCCTTGAAGGCACCCACCTGTCTCCACGCACTGTGGGCCTCCCCAAGGGCTGTTTTAGCAGTGAGCGCTTAGTATATATTGGCCAAATTGTACCTATTTTCTAGAAAGCCTAAAAGCAGGATAAAGAAGTGGTTGTCACCTGCTCCCAGGGCAATTTGGGAATATCTGTAATGATAAGAATGTAGATTATCTGGTTGGGATATAGCGCAGTGGTAGGGTACCTGCTAGGCCTGTGTGAGGCCTTGATCCCCCACACTGCGCACACACAAAAGTTTACTCTTCAACGTGGCGGCTTCATTTAAATTTAATCCCAGCACTCAGGACACTGAGGCAGGAGGATCACTGTGAGTTCGAGACCAGCCTGGGTTACATAAGCGAGTTCAAGGCCAGACTGAACTACATAGTGTGACCCTGTCTCAAAAAAAAGTTTTCCTACAGAGACTTGTTCATATGAGTAAAAGTATATAAACAAGGATATACGGAGTAGAACTACATCAAGAATATAAAGATAATTAAAAGGACAAATATGTACTTACAAACAAGATGTCCTAATCTTACCTTACGTGAAAAAGGAAGTTTCAGAAGTAGAGTTTGTGTGTTCTCATAATAATAAAATGAATAGTGAAAATATATCAGATGCAAGAAGAAATTAGAAGATTATAGGCCTAATTGTTTTGTTTTGTTTTGTTGTACCAGGGATCGAACTCACAACCTTGCACCTGAAGGCAGGTGCTTAAGCCACTGAGCCAAACTCCCGGCCCTATTTTTTTTTTTTTTTTTTTGAGGCAGGGTCACACTACGTAGTACAAGCCGGCCTTGAACTCACAACGCTCCACCTACCTTGGCCTCCTAAGTGCTGGGATTAAAGGCCTAATTGTTAATAAAGATTATATTTGGAGAGATAGATGGGGCACAGATGAACATTTATCTTCTACCTGTGGTTATATAAAACTGCATAACCATCCTGTGTTACTTTCATAAACAGAATGTGTGTGTGCCTGTATGTATATGGGCCTCTAGCAAAGATGAATTTAAAATAAAGGAACAGGAAGCAGAATCCCTTTTTACTGCTTTCCTTTTCTGCCTGCAGCCTGCTTTCTTCCAGAACAGTCCCCGATTTCCCTGCACCCCCTTTTCCCCCAGGCCCTGCTGCTCCCATCTGACCTCGGCCCCAGTACCTGTGTCTGGGTCGATCCCGAAGTCTGCGAGGCCGGTTCCGGCCCGGAGGAAGTACTGGATGTCCCCGTCCAAGCCGCTGTCGTCATCCTGGGCCATCACCTGCAGCACCTGCGTTCCTGGGGGGCTGTTCTCCTGCACCCGGCCCTGGTACACGAAGGAGGCAAAGCGAGGAGGGTGGAGATTCTCGTTCACGTCCAAGACGATCACCTCCACGTGGCAGAGGGTCCTGCGGGGCAGGGGCCGCCCACTGTCACTGACCCACAGGCTCAGGTTGTACCCAGCCCGCCTCTCAAAGTCCAACTCCTTCTCCAGACTCAGCGCCCCCGTCGTGGAGTCCACCCGGAAGGTTCCGTGGACGTCGTCTGACAAGACATACTGCACTTCGCCTGCAGGGCCCAGGTCGGGATCAGAGGCATCCAGAAACGTCAGGACCGTCCCGGGGGGCAGGTCCTCTGGCACCTTCAGCCTGCTCCGTTCTGTGACGCACTGGGGAGGGTTATCGTTGGCATCTTCTAATGTGATTATCAAGTCAGTGACAGAGAAGAGCTGGTGGCCATTCCTGGGCTGATCCCTGGCCTCGACCTTGAGTACAAACTGAGGTTCTGCTTCTCGGTCCAGATGTCCCGTGACGACTAGTTCCCCCGTGAGAGGGTGCAGGGAGAACTTCTCAGTGGGGCTTAGCAAGGTGTAGCGAACCCTCCCGTTGTCTTCCGAATCTTCGTCTTTTGTTTTTAACTCTGCGATGGTGGTGCCCACCTCGGTATCCTCGGAGATAGTTAGCTGGTACCCGCCAGGAGGGAATCGGGGTGCGTTGTCATTCCAGTCTTTCACATTCACTGCCAAAAGCTTCCAGGAGGACTTCTGGGGGGTCCCCAGGTCATACACTGTTATATTGAGGAGGTAGAAACTGGTGGTTTCGTAATCCAAGGGAGCAGCCACGGTGAGCTGCCCCGTCTCCAGCTCAATGTCAAAGCAGCCCTCCTCGTTGCCATCGGCGATCACATAGACCAGTCTGCCATTAAAGCCAGCATCAGGGTCAGTGGCTGCCAGGCGGGCCAGTGAGGTGTTGACCAGGACACACTCAAGGACGTCAATGGACTGGGGGAAGTGGTCTGAAAACTGGGGGGCATGGTGATTGATCTGATACGTGGTAAGAGACATGAATTCCTCATCACTGGACTCCTGATCCTGGAGTCCAACCGAGTGGAGGACCGTCTTGGTGAAATGCGTCAATACCCCCGTTTTGGCGCATGTGACAGGAACCGCAAAACGAGGGTCCTTCACCACAGTGATGTTCAGTGTTGTGGGCAAGGCATAGTTTTGGCCATCCGAGGCTGTGATTTTCAGAGAATAGCTGGTGGGTTGACCAGCACTAAGATTTGTGAAAGAGCGTTTGAGGGCTATCACTCCTGAGAAGTGATTTAGCTCAAAATACTCTAGCTCGTTGCCTGACACGATCTCATATTTTAGGTTCTGGAGCTCATCCACGTCGATGGCTGAGAAGGTCATCACTGACTTCCCCACTGGCCAGTCTTGGTGGATCGACACAGTGCAATTGACTTCTTCAAACATCGGCCGGTTGTCATTCAGATTCTTGAGCCTCAGAGAAACGGACACTTCTTTCTCCTGGCGAAAAGGGGTTCCCCAGTCTGATGCCCGCACTCGGAAGATGTAAATTCTTCTCATGAGCTCATAGTCCATGGGTTTGGAGGTAGAGATGACCCCCAAGAAAGGGTCAATAGAAAATGGCACAGCTTTGGGGGCAGCGATGGAGTAGGTGACATATCCGTTCTCCCCGTGATCCCGATCTGTGGCCGTGACAGTTAAAACACTGGTGCCCGGCGGAATGTTCTCATCCAAGGTGCCATCATAGGAAGACCTGTTAAAGACGGGGGCGTGGTTGTTACAGTCCATGACGTCAACGATCACCACGGCGGAGGCCAGGCCTGGAGAGGTTCTAACATGAAGCTGGTAGTGGGCTCGGTCACGGAAGTCCATGAGCTTCGTAGTGGTGATCAACCCAGTGCGAGCATGAAGTTTAAACCCCAGGTTCTCCGAGGATGGCTTTAGAACATACTGCAGGTTGGGAATGGCTGGGGTGACCTTCACCAGGACCACACGACTGCCAGGAGGGGAAAACTCACTGAGCTGCACTCTGTAGACGGGCTTCTCGAACTTGAGAGAAGCCAGTTTGGAAGGGGGAAGGTGAAAGCCCCTGATCTGGGAACGGAAGGAAGGCCTGCCCCCACTCCTGGCCTGGAGGCTGAGGTTGAAGCCGTGAAGATATTCCAGCCAGTTGATGTCTTTGACAGACACCAAACTGAACTCATTGCTCCGGGCATAGGACTTGATGGCTTTGAAATGTTTTCCAGGGTCACCTCCAACAACCTCCAGTGAGTCTACCACAGCCCCGGAGCCGTTGGCATCTACCACCACCGTGGCATACGTGGTGCCTTCGTTACTGCCTCCCGGGGTCACCACCACCGAGGCGATGGCCGGGGGCTTCTTGGGGGCAGGGTCCACGTGGATGGTGAGGGCAGCTAAGTTGCCAAACCCATTGCCCTCAGAGATTTTTCTCATGCGGTCCAATGCCAGCACCTGAAGCTCATACTTCCCCCGCCAGGTGACATTGAGCTTCCCGGCTACGGTCACCACACCACTGGTGGGATGGATGGCAAAGATCTCGGATCTTGTGTTAAAGGCGTAATAGAACTCGGCGTTCTGGCCCAGGTCCGCATCTGTGGCGGTCACCTTACAGATGGGGCTCTTCAGAGGTATGTCCTCGGAGACGGTGACTCTGTACGAAGGAGGAGAGAAGAGAGGCTTCAGGTCGTTCTGGTCCAGGATGCGGACCACCACGTGGGTCAGGGCTTCGAGCTCCAGGGTCTTCTCCGTGGCTTGGATGATGAGGGTGTAGCTGTCTTGAACCTCCCTGTTGAGAAGCGCCGTGTTGCTGTTCTTCGTCCTGATCCTCAGGAAGCAGAAGTCCCCTACCACGTACTCCTCTGTCTTGAAGACGTTGACCACATCCCCGGAGATGATCCGGTAGTGCACCGCCCACTGCGGCTCTGCCAGGTACACGCCCATCTTCACCGCGCTCTCCACGTAGGTCTTGGGGGCAGAGTTCTCGTAGATGGTGGCATTGTAAAGGGAGTGCGTGAAGCGCCAAGCCGAGGAGGGGCCGGTTCCTTCTAGAGGCTTCTCACAGGTCACACGACAGAGCAACCACATGGCCAGACCCAGCAAGGCAGCAGTCATGGTGAAGAGGACTCCTGGCAAAACAGAGAGGGTGCAATTAGGGAAGAAATGGTTCCCATGACCGTGGCTCTTAATTGGAGGGCAACAGTGCCATCTGGGGAGACTCGGCAATGCCTGCAGATGGTTCTGTCTGCTCCAGTTGTGGGGCGGGCATCTGGTAGGCAGAGCTGGGGTGCTGCTAAGCTGCAATGCACAGGACACAGGTGTCCATCCCCAGACATCAGCAGTGCCAGCTGGCCTCTCTACACCTGCCCGGTGACCCATCCTGCACAGATAGAGCCTGATTCAGGCTCATTTTGAACTCAGCACATAGACAATTTGCAATCCCCCCTCCAAAGCACCCAGCTCATACAGCACAGAACTGGCCACTTACTCCTTTTTCCTAAAAGCTCTCTGTAGCTACCTTGGGGTGGTAAAACAGTCCCAATTCTTAGCCAGGGACCCAAGCTGAGCACTATTCTCCCTGTCCTTCCTATAGGGCGCCTCCGTCAGGGACCAACCATCACTGAGTGGAGTAACGTCCACACAGATGGAAAAGGTACATGGCTGTGAGCCCAGGGTTGGCATCACACTGCCTGGTTCTCAGCCCAGGCTCCACTTAGGGCTAGGAGTTACCTCCCAAGGCAACCTCTATGACTTTTGATTTTCTCACCTGTCACATAGAGGTAAGAACATTACCCATCTCATAGAGCTGCTGTGAAAATTAAAGGAGCAGGGAATGGTGGGGCACAGCTGTAATTCCAGCACTCAGGAGGCTGAGGCAGGAGGATCACCATGAGTTCCAGGCCAGCCTGGGCTCCATAGTGAGTTAGCTCAAGGCCAGCCTGGACTATATAGGGAGACCCCGTCTCAAAAAAACCTAAAAAAAAAAAAAAAAGAAAAGGAAAGGAAAGAAAGAAAGAAATCAAAGGAAATAACGAAGATAAAGACGCTAGCAGGGTGCCCAGTGCACCGTAAGTTTTCATACTAACTGTTAGGAATAGTGAAAAGTGAAGGCTGCTCTCCTTGGATCGCCTGTCCCGCTCCCCACCCCTTATTCACAACCGGAGCAGAGACGGCTCCCGGACTCCTGCAGTGGTGAGCGTGGGGCCCGCCCGTCCCTCACACCCAGACAGGAGAGGGGAGAGAGCAGCGCGCGGCCAGCTGAGAACTGGTCCTTGGAAACCAGGTCCTGCCGAACCAATCACGAGCGAGTGCTTTGCCGCTCTGACCCTTTCTGCCGCCCTCGCTCTCTGGTCCTCGCCCCTTTCCCACCGAGCCCCTCCCTGCGTCCCGCCGGAGGCTCACGGCCCAGAGGCTGGGCTGCCCGGAGGCTCCAGGCTGGTGTCTGACCCTCCCTCCCTCCCCGGAGCCTCCACTCCTAGGGACCTCGCGCGCCTGCCAGGCCTGGGGCGCATTCCTGGATGAAACGAGCCCGACTTGTTTTTCCAGTTGCCTTGCTCTTCAAAGGCAAGGAAGAGGTTAAGCTTCCAGGGCAAAGAGAAATGGAGAGTGGGTGCCAAGTCTTGCAGAGTCCAGAGCCAACCGGGCCCGGGGCTCCCAAAGCCCCTGCTGCCGGCATCCGCAGGTGGCGGTGGGGATGGAAAAGTCCACCTAACTCAGCAACCGTAAATACGCCCCATCCTTCAGCTTCCCCACCACCGTCCGGGGGCCCCAAGCCCGGCCACCTTGGAAAAGAGGGGACAGGCTGCAGGCAATGTCCACCTTTGGGTTCCAAAGGCAGCCTCCGATAGAGCTGTCACGTATCCCCCACCCTGCGTGCGCCCTGCCCTCGCCCCTGAGCTACCCCTGCAGGCACAGGGGCGCCAGCCCTAGCTGGATGCCGCACTCTCCCTGCCCGGCACAGCCCGCCCAGCCCAGGTGGACCGCTGGCCATTTGCTTTGGAAGTCAAGCCCCGGGCGGGGGGCAAGGGGTCCTTACCCCAGTCCCGGGCGTGTGCTCCGCAGCGCGGCCAGCCAGGGGTGCATGCTGCCTGCCCTGCCCGCGCCGTGCACGGCGCTTCCTGTTCCCCAGGTCAGGGCCGGCGCGGGGCAGGTCCCGACAGGACGCGCGACTGGGCTGCACTGGCGCCAGGCAGAGGAGCGAGCGGAGCCAGGGAGCCGGGCCGCTAAGAGGAGCTCCCAGGGCTGGGCTCTTCCTGCAGGGGCTTCGGGCTGGGGGGCGGCCCTGGAGATTCCTGGCAGTGTGCGGAGGGGTGCAGGGCTGACAGGCTGACCCGGATGTACCCTGTCCCCACGCTGGTCTCGGGCACCTGGTCTAGGCGACTGGGGCGCAGAGGCACGTCAGGTCCGTGCTCCAACCTCCCAGGCTGCCGCACCCAGGGCCACTCTTGTAACGCCTTGTGAAGATATAAATCAATTCATATCCCTTGTTTGCTCAGAATTTTCCAGTGGTTTCCCATAAGGTTTAGATAAAATCTCAACTCTTCATCACAGCCTAATAGGCCAGGAGTCATCTGAGCCCTGCGGAGTCTCCTGCACACACTCCATTGTTCACCCGCACTGCTGTGCAGACTTTTTCTCCTCGGCTCAACAGGGAGCTGCCTCAGGGCCTTTGCACTTGCTCTCTACCCAACCTACTGACTTAGCAAGGCACCATTTCAAAATAAAAAATAAATACACACATAAACAAATGGGCTGGGGATGCAGCTCAGTGTGAAGGGCTGGGGTTCAATCCTGGGCATGACCTACTATGTTGGAAAGTTCATTATCTACAGATTCAACAGTTCAAGTATGAGCCAGCTGCTGAAAAGTAACTGTTGAGTGAGTTTTTAGCTCACGTGTTACCTCCTGACCCCAGGCTGAAGCAGCCTCCCTGCCCTGACCGCCTTATCGCTTCACCCCATTTTCTTTGTGGCATTTGCCACCACGCCACACGTCCTTGTTTATCTAATAACTGTCACTTGCCTCGAGAGCTGTGCACGTTTTACTCCTGATCAAATCCCCAGTGCCCAGCTCGGTGCCTGGTACAGCCCAGGCTCAGTAAGTTCTAGGTGCAAAGTGTAAGCTTCTGCACTTAGGAGCAGCGGACACAGAATGAAGATTTCAAGAGCCTTTAGAGGCCACCTCTCTACTTTTGAAGCTGAAAAATAAAGTCCCACAGAAAGAAAGGGGACTCAGCTGATGTCACAGGCTGAGCACTAGTCCCTGGAGCTTTCCTCCTGTGCATGGGGTGGGGAGAGAGTCTTGGTCACTTAGGAATCTGACTGTAGGGCTCCAGGTCCAATACCACCCCATTTGCTAGTTGTAGCACTCAGGTAAGTTACTCAGCTTCTCTGGACTGGGTTCCTTTGTCTGTAAGATGGGGCTGTGAACAGTATTGCTCTCATGGGGTTTTCTGAGCGCTGTAAATAAAGTCACGCATATTAATATGCTCACCACAGTGCCTAGCACATAGGCTGCAGTGCTCTGTACAGATTAGTTCTTTTTAGTTTTTAACACAGAGGCAGAATCAAAACTCTGGCCAGGGCAAGGGTGGAACTCTCTGAAGAAGGTCCACCCTGCGCTCTGCAGAGCAGGAAGCTGCCCGTGTCTGGTTGAGTCCAAGCTTGCTGACCCTGCTATGGGTGGCTCGGACAGAGCTCTGCCGCGGGGGGGAGGTGTACGTTGTAAGGGAGCACACACCCATTCCTGAGTGTGCATCATCTTTGAGTAATTGTGTGGGTGCCTTGGTTGTATGCATCTGTTCGTGAATCAACCCTTGTAGGATGCATGCATCAATCAAACTGCCTCTGTGTAATTCCCAAGCCCGTGTCACAGATAGGGGAGGCAACGGAGGGTGGAGGGGTCAACACGCTAGACACTGTGTGGCTTTGGACAAATAGTTTACTGTCTCTGACCTTCAGTTTCTTGCTTTCACAACATCAGAGAACAAAGTCAATACACGTAAGTGCTGAGCACAGTACCCTTACATTTCAGCACACAACCTGCTGGGTGTGTGGATAATGAGAGCTGCAGGCATATCATCTCATTCTAAGGACTGAACCGAAGGCCTTCGCACCAAGCTACATCCCCAGCCCATTTATTTACGTATTTACTTGTTTATTATTTTTACACGAGGTTTTGCCAGGTCGCTAAGTTCTCTAGGACAAGCTCAAACTTACAAACCTCCTGCCTCAGCCTCCCAAAGCGCTAGGATTATAGGAATGCACCACCACACCCAATTCTCAGTCTGTTCTTGTGCAAGCTGATTTTCTGCAACTTGGTGCCTGTGAACTTCAAGGAGGCCGTGACTCAGCTCGCCCTATGGTTTGATGATCCCTGCCACCTTCTCCAAATCTTCACTCTGACATTCAGAAACTCGGTGATTATGACATCCACGTCTCTCTCCAGGTCACTGACAGGTGTTTGTGCACAGCTGCATGGCATGGCACTGAGAGATCTTCCCTCCCTACCTGTGTCAGCCACCTGGGGTGAGGCTGGTGGAACGCAATGGTTCCAGGGGAATCCAGAGTCTGAGGGCATCAGTGAAGGATGCTTTATTTTAGGTGGCTGCTTGTCATTTCGGGGAGATGAGCAGGGTTCTGATGTCCCTTCCAAGCCATATCAGTGTGATGCTTTGGCCTGTGCATGCCAGAACATCACTATCGAACTTTAAGTGAACTCCCGAAAGGCTGGAAAAGAGTCTCCTGGCCACAGATCCAGGCCACACACCTGTCAGTCCCCGCTCAACACAGTCAGATCCCTGCCCAGCTCTCAGGAGACCCGGATCTGGGGGTTACCCATTCTCTGGGCAGCCTTGGTCTAGCAAGTCACCCATGCCCTGCAGACCTCTTTCAAACTCATCTGTGAGTGATGTGAGTGACTGTTAGGGGTTAAGAGCGGGACTAGTTCAGTGATTCCAAACCCCTCTATTGCTTCTGGGGCAGAATCTATTTCCTAATGAAATTTGCAGAAGACAACCTGGGCACCTTTCCTTGAAGGCAGAACAACTGCTTCAGCATTAGTTAAAGTGAGTCTTATTTCCTTGTACTGATACCTACAGAGCTGGCTGTGCCATCTCCTTCTGTCTTCAATTAGCTGTAAGCAATACAAATAAGGCTCGCTAAGGACCTGATATGTAATTCTTAGGACCAGCAGACAATTTCCTGTTTCCTTGCACTGTGTTCCCTGTAAAATGATTGAACACAGCGGGATGGCAGAGCCAGACAGCTCCAGGAATGTCATCTGGGTACGAGCTTCAATATAAGAGGCTATGACTTCCCAGGGCACCCAAGTTTACATATCAGAAACTGAAGCAACAGCCTCCTGAATTCATTCATATGCTGCCCCAATCGAGTTATGCAGGCTGGTCTTGCTGCATATCTTTCTCCCTGCATAGTGCAGAGGTGCTTGCTCCCCACCTGGCCTGCTCAGCTCACCTTGCTCAGATAATTTCTGCCAGTCTCACCATCACTCATCCTTGGGCCACCCCCTTCTTCAAAAGAATAAATTCTGGGAGAGGCCTTGGATTAGGGCCTTTGTCTGCACATCCTCACCTGCACCAGACGTAGGACCCCTTGGCTGCCTATAACTTTCAGTATGTCTTAGTGTCTTTACTCTCAACGTGGGTTGCATTGGAGGTAGTAGATTAGAGTGAACTCCCTGGAATTCCAATAATGTTTCTATGGGATTACCAACGTAACTCTCTGAGCCAGGCGTGGTGGCGCATACCTTTAATCCCAGCACTCGGGAGGCTGAGGCAGGAGGATCATTGTGAGTTCGAGACCAGCCCGGGCTACAAAGTGAGTTTGAGGCCAGCCTGAACTGCATAATGAGACCCTTTCTCAAAAAATAGGACCTGGGATTTAGCTCAGTGGTGTAAGCACCTGATGTAACTCTCTGGATTGTGAGGTGGACTGGCAAAGGGATTACAATACTTGGATTACAATAGAACTGTGCAGGTGGGAGTGGTAGAAGCTGAGGTGAACTCGGGGTCCTACCCACTGGCTTGTCCTTCACCCCTTGGGGAGGATAGGTTTCAAAAGCAGCTGAAGGATCTCTGGGAGCTTCCAGACCCAGCAAGCTGAGGCTCGGCCATTCTATCGCTCCGGGTCCTCGGATGAGTGGGGTAAGACACATGGCCTGTGTGCTATGACTGTGACCTGCTGTGAGCTGCATTTGCAATGGGCCACGCATGAGCTTCAGGCATTATCAGCTGCAGGAGTCTACGCCTCTGTCCTGAATTCTAATCCTCCCATGACTTTGAACTTGAAGGACTTCAAAGCCAAAATAAACTTCCACTAAGAAAGCTCCCATGGACTGATTGTTTCTGACAAGGGAACCCCTCCACTCCCCTCCCAGAAGTACCACAGCACAGTAGTGGGGGACCCATCCCTCCAGGTCCAGCACGGAAAATAATTAGCAATGCACTCCTGGGAAACGCAGGTGCCCTCTTATTCCCACTTCTCAGATAAGGGAAACTGAGGCTTGCATGGCATCCCCAAGACCACCTAGAAAGGCTGTGGCTGACCTGAACAGCCAGCCTACTTGAACACCTGTATTCCCAGGTGGCAGAAAAACCAACAAGTTGAGGTATTTTTTTAAAACTTTGGAGAACCTCTCATAAAAAAGTGAGCCTCTGGATTCCTTACCTTGGATTGCAAAATATCCTCCCTTTCCCCTAAATTCAAATGTGAAATTATGAGGGCTTTGGATGCCACCAATATATACTTTCCGACTCCCATCTCTACCCACTTTGTTCTAGGTGTTCAGAGCTACAGGCTTGGCTTTCAACATAAAATCCTAAATACTGTGTGGTCTATTTGTTGCAAAAGTTTGAAGTGAGTCTGTGCACACATGTGGTGCATGTGTGTGTGTGTGTGTGTAGGTGACATTAGGAGGGCTTGTGCCTCTGAACTCGAAAGATTAGCGCCATTCCAGATATTTGCTAATCAAGAAGCCTTAGCCACTGAGGCAATTTTTCTCCTTAGTAATTAGGAGCCACGGAAGGTTTTTTGAGAAGAAGCAGGACCAGAACAAGACTACGTCTAGGAAGGGGATTCTGACATCAGACTCAGAGAGGGACTTTCCTCATTCACGTTTTCCCTTCACTGGTGCTGACTAGGCTTGGACTCGAGCTCAGTTGATTTCAGCCAAATGGAATTTACTGAGGTAGGGAGGCTTCGTTTACTTTTACAGAACTTGGATGAATGCTCAGTTCATTCCTTGGTTTATGGGCAGCCACTGTGGGTTCTCACACAACCAAACAAAGCCAAAGGGCTAGAGATGGGAAGGAGAGGAGCCAGGGACTTAAGCCCATTGATGGGCTGAGCGACCTTGGGAGGGCCACAGAGCTCTTGGGCTCCAGCTTACCTGTCTGTAAAATAGCTACTCCTACCTACTTCCCAGGGCGGCAGGGCAGACAAATAACACAGCAAGCGAGAACACCAGAAGGAAAGACACAGACTAACACCTTGTTAGCACCAGGAAGTACTTGGAAAACGGCAGCCTGACCCAGTAACGGGACCAAGAGGCTGTCTCTGGGGACCTGACTATAAAAACCAGAGAAAGGAGCCCTGAAAGGCTAAAATGCCTGGAGCCCACAAAGGTCATAATGTAATCATTTAAAGGAAGCAAAGGTTCCCAGGCACTTAGGTTTGGAAGAAGAACAAATACGAAGGTGAAGAGAAAGTGTTTTCTCGTCCAGCCTCTTCTGTCATAGCCATCCTTCATTCAGTACATGTTA